>JAUELE010084303.1:0-15075 GCA_031471655.1 Diodora aspera
TCACGTAATAATAATATTCTCTCGTGATCAGTTTTACAGCTACAGAAAAGATTGCATATCAAACCTTAAACCAATCTGGCATCGTTCTCAGCATCTGTTCTGAAATCAGGTGACACCCGTGACACCTCCCCGTTAGATTGAGGCACAAATGGAATTAGTTAAACACTGAAGTGATAAAAAGTAAAACCATTTACACTGAACCACAGCTTAAAGAAGTAATCCGCTGTAGCCATAATCTCTTAATCCGATTAACGCTATTTTTTAATATCGTAACGCGCGGTTTTAAAGTTAAGGCATTGAGGGTCACGTCTACCTGTATTCGGAGTATTACGCTCATATCGTACATCTATTCTGCAAACAGATCGCAACGACCCCATCATTTCCGTCGCACCTCGGGGGATCCCCTTGTGTAAATGATTTGCAAATTCCTCACGCCGACCAGCGCTTTGTTGCATTTCGAAACGGACGGAGTACACGATTGTGCTTCAATAATAACTTACCTCCGCGGGGCCCACGTGTTGTGTGGGGTGGGTGGGGTTGAGTGTCGTTGAGGGGGGAGTTTGAAAAGACCCGGGAGCGAAGGTGTGAAAACACTAGTAACGACCCGATCTTCCCGTAAACGAGGTGACAACTGACCTTTGGGTATAAGGAAAATTCTGTTTTGACCCCAGATTGATGATCAAGTTTAGTCCTGTTTTACGGCCCCAGGATGGGAAAGGTAAAACTGTAAGTTAGCTCGCGCAGGTAATTCAAACACGAATAATTGACTCAGCAGGAGCCCAGCTTATTCTTCACCACCTTTAACCCCACCATGCCGGGTTACCGAATTTTCGGTACTTTCCAATCAGTCCACTATACGGTGTTACCGAATTTTTGGTATTTGGGTTAGGGCCTCAGTAACCCAATGCTTGTCGTACAAGGCGACTAAAATGGGGATCTGTTGCTTTCTATTTCTTACTATCGATCCTGTGTTGTCACTTTCCTCTTGTACATCACATTGCGCTGTGGCTGAAATATTGTCCCCTGCAATAAAAAAAATCCATTTCATTCACTCACTCTTTTTGGCTAAGGAGGCAAGGTATAGACGACTGTTAGGTTCAGGGCCTTAGGTCTGGTAGGGTTAAGTGTGTATGATTTTCAGTTTCATTTGTCATTTAGACCGATAGGTCCTAAAACCACATGCAATGATTTTGATAACGTCACGCCACGGGGTTTCCGGAGTAGAGCATCAGTGGCTGAAATAGAATTGAACCCCAGGTACCCCCATCCTAAATGAGAATATTTCACTGTTCCATGAAACTTGCAAATGGACATTGGTTAGTTGACTATCAGTCTGGTGTTAAATTACAGAAAATGAGAACGTTTGTTCCAACCTGTGAAAGGAAGAAAATCTCATTTGTGGTCAGGTTACAAACTGAGCACTCTAACCACGTTTAACTACCATAATATCAAAGCTGTAGTTTGAATAATGTTTGCATTTTTGAATATGGTTTACGGGAGCTATGTTTCATCACAATACTGTCTGTGCAGTACTTCCGGCGTGCTCTGGTTGGCGGGCCGCACCTGATCTCTTTCCTTGGGTCATCATGGGAGGACAGGACGTACATTAATCAAAACCTCGGTTACGTATATGTTTAACTGTAGAAATACAGAGACAACGACATTGGACTGAGCTAGGTCGTGATCTTTCTATATGTTCAGAAAAATTCCTTATTTTTTCAATAGTTTTAAAGTTTATTCATTCAGTCATGATGGTACACATAAGGGACCATTTGAGTCTTATGGGGGATACGGAATATTATGAAAATAAATTGTGTGCTGAACAATTGGAAGAAAATAAATAGATTGCAGAGATTTTGTATTTATTTTTCAGTTCATAATTATGGAATGATCATCTTAATCTTACCCTTTTAACTACACTCTATATTCCTGCAATTACCAAGAAATCAAACGTACCCATGAATGAAAAATATTTAAAAACTAACTAGTTTGTTGCCAATTATCCAAGAAAAATCTCATGTCATGACATAAAAAAAATATGTTGCAAGAGAAATATGCCTCCACCCAAATAAAAATCCAAATGCTCACTCTCTAAAGAAATCGGTCAGGGTTGGGTTCGAATTCCGCCCAGGGTACTTCTCGTTGAGCCAGGAGATCGAAACTGGGCACCAACATAATGTATACTTGATGATACTGTAGGATACAGCTGAAAGATTGACAAAAGCTACGTTAAATCCCAAATCAAGAAGTCACAGGCATTCATGTACCTGTGCATTTACTCTCACTCACTCATTCAACCACTCATCCATCCGACGTCCACTCCACCCCACACTGATTCACTCAACCATCCGTCCTTTCAATCACCCCCCCCCCCCCCCCCGCACACACACACATACGTTTTAGTACATAACAGTAATCGAAAAGAAATCCTCCAAAATAAACAATACTGAGGGTGAAAATGGAACCTTGATGGCCTAATCCAAATTCTCAGAATACCTGGGGGCTACCTGACAATCCACGTGTTTTCTATAGGGAAACAATTACAAGAGCGCTGTACACTTGCATGAAAAGGGCGGACATCAGGAATTGCCCGCAGCCCCGGGCTAACCGGGCCCCTCCTCGGCATACTGGGGCAGAATTACTTAAGTAGTTGTGACAATAGTGGGATTGGAGCTATTCTGGCCGAACTTGACAAGTCTTGTTAATTACCATTTTGTTTTTACAGTCCCAGAAGCCTGGCCTCCCGATCTAAACACTATTACTCTAATTAATGTCGTTGGCCGTTTGACGATTCCCTTTCGGTAGTAATTTCTGTCTCAAGTGTACTCGTGCCTCAGGTGTAAACAACGTTCTGTTGTAGTTTGTAAATTGCCATAATAGTAACAGCTAGTATGTTTTGCAGAAATCGAACACCAGTCACCTGTCACACAAGCGTGTTGTTAACAGCTGATTGATGCGGATAACAATTTAGGTCATTTGAAATAGACAACCTAATATCGATATTTCAAAGAAAAGATGGAAGCCGCGACGATGCAAGCGATCCGACGAGTTTAACGACCAAGTGATCTGTAAACAAGAGCATTTGAAAAATACAACATTTATTGTAAATTTCCCCTGTGGAACGTTCGCGGTTGCAAGCTGTCCCCCAAAACACCTGTAGCGTCAACATGGCTCTGCGCAGGTAGGTTTGAATGTTTCAAAACCGCATGTTGAGAGTTATTTGCAAAAGAATAAATTTGTAACACTATACAGAGATATGCCTAAATAACTAACAAACTGCTCAACAACATACACGGCAACACGTCACTAAGACTCCCCTCGAGCCAGTTCAAAAATACGAAAACACTGACTCTCGCTCAGTGCACAGCTATGTTTAAACTGCATGGCCCTCGGTGCTTTCATAATACACATCAAAGCTCAAGTAAGAAATAAAATTCATTTTATAGACAGCGGTAAAAGCCTGAATAAGTTGATTGGGAAACGGAGTCCAGGCTTTTGAAAGGTAATATCGCTCGGCTACCAACTCGAGCTGGAGTGAGAAGGCTTATGGCGGCCGGATACGCTCGGCCAATCACGGCTCAGGAACAACTTTTAATATGCATGACTCGGGGAAAAGGACCGAGGCGTACAATGGGGTACAGTCCATGTAAGGAGTTGAAGTATCAAGCTCGGGACACGAGTGTGTAGATTCCAAGAGTTGTAGCAGAGGCTAGCGTGTCCACAAACAGTTTGACAGTACTACTACGTCGCCACTCAGCCGTGTACAGCGGCATCGACTTTGATCAACGACTCGAACAGGTAAACACAGGTAGGTAGACGAAGTACACATGTAAACTTGGCATGAGGACTACCGCGGAGACTCCGATCCGTAATCTTCTTCTTTCCCTTCGCCGGACTTTACTTCTCTATCTCTGATGTTGAGGTTCCAACGTCTGGTCATCCTCTTCTCACCTGGATTTTTCAGATCACTTCACAGGCTGTTTACCTGTACGTCTGTGACACATGGACAGGTAAAGTGACGGCAGTGATTGAGAAGTCTTATATTCAGCTGTTACACTTGGCTAAGGAAGGGAGAAGACGCTCGCTGCAGCCAATAGGACTCGGAGAGAACCAACTCCTCCGCCAGACTCGCTCACTCAAGCCTATAATGTCCCAAGCCAATAAAGCCGGCAAAGGTACGTTTCAGGTTTTCACTTTGCTTCGTAACTCCCGCTACGGTTCCTGCATCTGCACTCATGCAGGAAATCGGCAACTTGTCAACAGTCGCGTAGATGTGCCGATCTCAGTCAGTCCTAACCCGCGTGCTTTATGCTTCCACGGGTGTCGCGCACATAGTATAGGTTCTCGCTTCCCAGATCCCAATTTCATTATGATGGCCATCGAGTAAACACACTTCAAGGATAGGATGTTTGACTTGTTAATATTGGTTTAACGCATATACGACGGAATAAGAGGTGTTAAAAGCCTCTAAATCCATCCCATTGTGATTTCCCTGGAATTACCTTGTGCGGATTATTTTCATTTATTTCTACATCTGTGTATAATTAACGACAAAAAAATGTTGGCTGCGGTGAGTACTAAACTTGTGTATTTTCCCATCTGTTCAATTGATTCAGTGTTCAGACAATTTTTACTTCTTTCATCTTGACTTTTGACAAGTTAATTTTGAAGTCAATCAGGCTTGAACATTTTCAAAATATTTAAAAAATTTAATTTGATAATTATTTAATTTAATAATTACTCAGTATAAATATTGGAAACAATTTTGTTTGTATTTTTTATTTCATTGTCATGGTTTTGTCCATTATTTTTTAACCGATCATCTGTACCACTGGTTTTCTGTTATATATTAAGATTGACTGGAATCTACACTTTCAAGGCAGAGAAATACCAACCATGAGTCAAGTTGCACCCCAGTCCAACATGGCAAAGGACAAGTCAGGTAGATATTCCCTTCTGATCATCAATATGTTTTACACTTCAAAACAACGGCAAAAAAACAACAAAGTTTTATCAAAACTTTTTATCTGAAAACAACAATCTTAAAAATGACATTTTGCAATGGTTTTATTCAAGACTGGTTTATCCCTTTCCTTTGATGTTTAAACCTTTTTTCACCCTAATTTGAAATTTAAATTTGAGGAAACCCGTGCAAGCCTATCTAAAATTCATATGATAAGAATATGTATTGTTTATGAGGACCCAGGAGCGCCTGGCTTGTTTTAGTCACCTGTGAGGAAGGTGTTCAAGCAGGGAGATGTCCTTTGCCCGTTCTCTTTCAACCTAGCCTTAAGGTTACACTGGAAACTAGACATATTTATCAAAGTGCCTCCGGCCAGCCCTGACCTATTCCCGGCACTCATTTGTTAATGTACTGCGTGGAGAGATGTCGCATATTTATGACAGAATATTATTTCTACATTTACGTTTATTCTTGTGCTGCAACAAATGTAAATCCATTCGTTGATGTGTTGACTATTCAGTAGTCATTACTTCCACGTGACTTGAGATTCGAGTGTCGCATTCCTTGCATGTTTGATAGGCTTTAGATAGATACATTACAAGTGAATCCCACACCTTGATGGAAAGCCAGGTGATAAATTATACCAAATTTTCACGGGATGTTATGTTCACTGTGTTCGGTAGTTCTGTGCTACAACGTTTTATTAAATGTACTCGTACAGAGTTGGTTAGAGTCCAGTCATCAACATATCATGGTTTCAACATTTGTTCAGGATGGGTTCTAGTTTAAGATTGAATTAATCACTGTCACCCCATACATGCATATTTCTCCCTGTCACGTGACCACATAACATAGATATTAATCAATGGCAATTTGTACGTCCTACTTTGTGAAAACATTGCACTGTAAACACGGCGCTGGATAATGAAATGAACTACTTCTATGTAGGTCTTTGTAAACCATGATGAACATACTGCATGACATTACCTTGTTATTTATACCGCTCTGAACTGTTGGAGCAAGCGTTTGTTTGTAGCTCGACTTGAACACGTCGACTTATTGTTTTGAGATGGACAGTCATATCCCTGTATCGATCTGCATATTGATTAGATTGTCCTGAATGACACCCATCGAACGCCAATCACCGTAAACAACATTGTAATGTACATGTTCACAAAATCTGTCAGCTCCTCAAATGATCAGGGCTTGTGTCAGCTCTATATTTATCTCTGGCAAACCTAATAGTACATAAACAATGTCAAGAAAATTACCAAATTTAGACCCATCTATACAAAAAACATAAACTTGTTTTGAAGACAGTTTCTTTTGCCAGACAGTATTATAGACCGTTTCAAATACAGTAACAATTTTAATCTGTTTGAATATTATCATTTAATAACTTCCACTTCATCAAAACTCTGAACCACATTTTGGAACTTTAAAAAAATATTATCGGGTATTTCAAATAAAAACTAACTATCCCTGTTTGATTACCTATGCTATTTTGTATTTTATCAATTGTCCTTCCCGACATAGGGTTTGAAATCCCCGACAAATACATAACTTTTTTCCAAAAATATGGTAAAAACACACAATTTCTCCGAAATGTTCCCCGACGAATTGCTATATTTATCCCCGACGGAGGGGGTGTAACCCAACACCCACCCCTGCCCCCACCCCCACTGGCCCCACCCCCGCTCCCCTCAAATGACAAAGTTAAACTCAAGTACATCGTTTTCGATGAGTTTAGTTTTAACTGAAAATGCAGCAACACGTATGGACACTAGTGACTGAAACTAGCATGGTGACTGAACCAGTGAAGTACGAATGTATCAGGTGGTGTCCTGATATGTGAGCTTGATTAATGAATGTTTCGTAATATTGATTACCGCGAAATTGTACAGAGTGAAGTACACGTAACGACAGGAACAGACAGAAATATATCACCCAGACCTGGATACAGAGGGGCACGCCCCCTCCCCAGCTCGTATTTAATGTGTTTGCACCAAATCATGAAAACCAGTCAAATAGACTGAGACCATCATTTTGCATGGGTTTTATTTTCAAAAATATCTGAGGGAGCACAACATATTGCACGAAATATATCATTTTCGGGGGAGGCCCTAAATTGATATACTTTGTGAAATATGTTGTCTTCCCCTGCCCCCTAAAATAATATATATATCGTGAAATGTGTTGTCCCCCCCCCCCCCCTCCTCACACAAAGTCTGAATCCGTTCAGGACTGTTGTCATTCCAGCAAATGATATTTGCTTTAAACCTCGAGATAAACGAACAGCTGAAATAGCGTTAAGGCTACAAATCAGCATATTTAAATACCCCTTTTGGCCCTCTTTAGCATTGAAAGACGCGCTGCTTTGTATCTTGTACAACTATTGGATGGCTGTTCAGTGAATGTCATAACATAAACTACTTTACCCCCTAGTCAGATCACAACGAAGTTGTGACATCGATCGAAACTTTTCAAGCGTAAATTCCTAAACATCATTTTGCTATTGATGACAAGATCGATCTTGTATCGGCGACAACCGATCCTCTGTCATGTTTATTCTTTAATTAATCCCATTGAAAGTTGTCTATTGATCCCAATACGTTTTGCTTGTACGATCAAAGGACAACCAAAGTGTTAACTTGGCCTCAATTCACAAGCTACACAGCGAACTCTTATTGAACAGTTAGATGATCACAACGTCTTTAACGTTGACGTCTACTGACACAATTTAACTTTTAAAAATAACATGCACAACTTTGTTGTTTTGAATTGTGTAAAGGAATTCCTTTAATTTCTTTCAAATTGACCTGCATGTATTCTCCGTCTCTTGTATGATTTAGTTATTTCCTTTCATATATATAAACCTTTATATCTGAAAACAAAACATACAACCGTTTTGATAATGACATTGCTTGTAAAGATATATTTCATCAATTTTCATTCATGACTTTCCACAACGACATGCATTAATCTTTCATTTCTCAAGTCGCAGTGTCAGATAATTTCTTGGGCATATGATAAATGTTGAATATTGTGTAAGCAAATAACATTACAGGCAAGAGATTGTTAGGCATGGGGAAAGTTTTGTCTATATTTTCATCAATTTGCGCTGCTTGAAACGTAATTAGGATGGAGATCTCCCAAGATGGTTATGAATTAAACATGGAATGTACCATAAATAAATAACCCATCTTTTTGTTTCACCTTTGTCAGCAAGTTTCTATAAACGAGTAATGACCGATAAGGGGATTGCATTTAAAGGGGCTTTAATACCTGCCTGGAGGATACTTTATGATTTATTCAAGACTTGCCCTATGTTTGTCTGTATTCGTCTGGTGAGGAAACAGTGAAGGAGCCAGCAGGCTGCCTTGGGGCAGACCGTGTGCTATTGAATCTTGTCGCTGTTAAACTTCGCTTAGTTTCAGCGGGACCAATCTAAGATCTTCGGAAATATGAGCAGTATCTAAAACCTGAATAATTTATGTATATTTTACAAAGATGTTTTGTATCATACTCGTGGCTGTATTCGTATGTTTTTCACATAAACAAGCTAATTTGAATAACATGTTGTTGAAGAAAAATGTTAGAGGTGAGACAGGTACCTTTAACATAAATAAGTCAATTGTGTTACTTTTAAAATGTAACTCTGAAGTCCCAATGCTTATTTAATATTCCATTAGCTCCTACATAACAGACCCTGATCAGTGATCTGATGAATTCAAGTGAAATAATAGCATGTTGGATATATTTCACTGGTGTGAGACAAATGTATAAAAGAATACTCTGGGCCATACCATGTACATGTCTGTGATTGACAGTTTGATTGTGAAATGTACATGGAAAAGACATGTACAAGATGAAATCTAGTTGAGCTGACAGCATGACAAACGTGTTGCACTAATGTCCAAGGACGTAAAAGTATATGTTACGAACAATAAGCATGTAATTGGCATCTTTTCTACATCATCAACAGTGACATTGCTTGTTATTGGCAAGCCATTCACGTGCTGCGTGGAACAATTCACTCTGCTATTACTTTTGTTGACAATCCTTAACTGAAACTGCAGTGAACTGAAGCCAGCAACAAAGTGCAGCAATCGTTTATCAACTGCTTCGCTGTGTCAATGTTTGCCAAGATTTTATCCCATTATTGGTGATTTTAAATGTAGAAATGGTCATGGGGAGTAACAGAAACGAAATGGGATTCAGATATATGCATGCACCATTTCGGAATTGTCTGACATATACATACTGCGAGACATGTGGCTGGCGTGTAGTTATTTCATAATGTTTGTTTGAAGTCACTCTTCACAAGCGCTGAAAGGTTAAAATCTCTGGCGATATATGAAGTTTTGTGTATATTTTAGCTAAGTTGTATTACTGTGTTTGGGTTTTGTCATCCTCATATGAAATATTCGAAAACATATTTACAGATTACTGGTATAGAACAGTTTCACCTTTGATGTGCACACTTAGTTTAAGCCCATTACACTAGAACGAAAATCGAACATGTTTCACCAGCCAGCAATCGGTGGCGGGGTCTGTATCTCTAACTAAGCACTTTTTGAGACCACAGTTGTTTTCTTTTAATAAGTGATCTTTTGAAGGCTGGTTTCTAGAACGTACTCGTTCAAACTTTTCAAGTCTTATCTTCCAAAATTAAATATGGCCGCCATTATGATAACAATATGGCAGCTCCTTTATCCTGAAATAATGATAACAATTACGTGTCTCCAATTTAGCCCGGCTTTGTGTAGAGTCTCATGAATAGGATCAACCTGTCATTTGGCCATATTGTAATTCTACTTGATATTTCTTTTTATCAGGAAAGACAGAAGCTTTTATATGTTATAGTCCTCCTAGTATTAAACATATCTGAACCCATTTACCGACCCTGGATGTATTCACTGAGCTTACTTGATATATTTCTGGCTTAGTGTACATGGTATAGACTTCAGTGGGCTGTATGAATTCAAACAGGTCCTTGAGTGGTTTAGAATCTTTCAGACCCGCTCAGCTGTCTCATGTTTGGGACCATCAACATATTCAACAAGGGCTCCCTGCTGAGCCCAAACCAACTAGCCGTGTTAACCAAGCCCTTCAAAGCTATGAACGGGGCGACTAGGCTGCGATGCTTCTGCTCCAGGAGTTGTCAGCAGTGCTGAAGTGCACGAGTTTTTCTGACAAGACAACAGTGGGCTTTGTACAGGAGATATTATCTATTGAAGACGTCTTCCTCAGCGTCAGTTGTGCTCCTGCTAGGTCATTCCTGTCCCCATTTGGGAACCCCAGGAGACTGACGAGGGGGAGGGGTGTTGAAATGTAAAACAAAATTACTCTTAACTCAGATATTAGTGACATCTTTTCAGCTTGTGGGGACCTCTTTAGGGGCTTTTGATATTTTTTAATGTGGGTGGACATTTTGAAAGCAGTTCGAAGAACGGAGAATCGACTTTTTGTTATTTCAAACTTCACCTTTCACCGTAAATAAACTTGAAGACAATGGCTTTATTTAAGGGATGCATTATTTGACACATGTCTGACATCTTTAAACTCGTGTATTAAATCTGTAAGGGCATGTTTTTAAGGCTCATGGCTTGGTGCTTAACCCACCAATGCACACTGTAGCAAAAGATGCAACATTCTGTAAACTAATCATTTTTGAGATATTAGATCAAATGACAACTGAAATCTTCATGTTGATGCCAGTGGTACATAATATCAAAATATTTGAAGTTTGGAGCCACGGATTTGTGCAATGAAAGGGTTAAGGGTTCGTGGTAAACACAGATAAATCTTGATATAGTTTTACAGGTTTCACTAATATAGCCACCAGTTTTCTTTTAAAGTTAAGTTTGAATTTAAAGATATATATGATTCGAGGAGATACTAGGCATGAAATAACACCTGGGGCAATGTTGATATACTAGTATTACATTTAAAAGGGTTTACTTTTATGAATCAGGATTTAACACGTTTGTAATTCAATACCAGTTTTCAAAAATAACCACGTGAGATAAAACTGCTGTGAATCATAATATACCTCTTTCGAGTCACTTTTGTCGTAAATAATTTGCTGGTAAAACGAAATGTTTTAATTGCAAATGGGAAAGCTTATCCTCCGAGTCGCGTAACACAATAGCCCTTGCGCAAGTAGCCCGCTGGAACACTTATTCTTTGACGACTCTGGCTTAGACAAAACCATTCATATTGATTGTTCTCGAAATAATAGCTTCGACAATAGGTTATTCCATTGAGGTGTTGGATCGCAATTTAACCCCCTGCATAGTCTGTCATTATACCTGGTATTGTATTCCAGCTATGTCAGGTGTCCAAACTTGTTTCACACTTGGATATCTAAAATCGCCACTGGCAATCTAGCTACTCGCCACGATACATTTACATTGTCTTACAGTGAAGGAGACCAAATAATTGATGCTGAAGGTATTGTCTAAATGCAGAATTAGAGATGTCCTGCCACGTCATTTGACTAGCAAACAATAATAATCCAATAATTGGACAACTTATCCTGGGGCAGATCTACTTGGATTTTCAGTTGGTTGACCACCGCAAGGATCTTATATCAGACCCTTTCTGTTTTAATTATGTTTTGGATATAGCACGTTTTTTCAGAATAGGTCTGCTCGTTCTCTTTAAAGCCAATATATTTTAGTTCAGAACAATTGTTTACCATCCATTTCAGCCAATTCCAGCGTATAGAATGACGTGTATAATAGTTTCGAAGGACCAAAATAGACACCATTGTGACCAGTCGAGGTACTCAGTTTTAAAATAACCTTAAGATTGAATGGAATGACCTTGACGTTTGACAATTTTGAAAAGAGGCTTGTAGTTGTTGGACCGAAGGTCGCTTTACTGTTATTATTTCGCATGTATTATATGGTGATAAATTGTTGTTAATCTCACTTATTGGCATTGTGGAGAATACCCTGTCCATTCTAAAGGCTAAACTCGCTTGACAAGGCAACTGAGCGAGACCCCCGAATGACCTGTGGCTGAATTCGTCAGAGACGATTAACATAGTAGCCGGTGTCAATACATTTTACTGCAAACACCTCTGTATTGCTATGCATTGTATAGGTTATATATTTGAACGAAGTCCGTGGATGACAATTGCACCCCTAGAGTGCCCCAGAGAACTCCCGTCCCGGTGAATAGCCTCGGGGTATTAATACTCTTACAAGTCCCGACCAACACCGCCGCCTCCAGAAGGAATTGTGAATGTCCCTAATGTCACTTTACTACTGCATTGTGCTTATGATAAATGCAAGCGTATTCACCCTTTCTCACTCATGCACCTGTATGAGACTTGCAAGTAAATTCGTCTGGTATTTGTCGACAACTAATGTGTTAATGATTGAAGCCCCGACGTATTCAAACTTGCAATATTGTGGATACATTGAACATAGTCCTTGTGTACTCCCGGAGGATAAAATGATTGAATCTTTTGAATGGGGGTCATGCTGACAAACACTTCTTCTGCAGCGATGTATACAGAGTATGTTAATTCAAATTCAAAGTTGGGGGAATATTTGCAGTGTTAACTGCGCTTGGCATGTTGTCATGACCATTGAAACACATAAGTACAGTCTTTACGTTGCTGACCTAAGAGAGCATTGAGGTCACGAATTCAAGGTCAACAAAGTTGTGGATGTTACGTGTGAATGATTCTCACGCCGAGACATTCCGAGTGGTGTTGAAAGATGTTCCTCTTCCACGCTCGAGTGAGTTTTATTTTGATCGAGGCTCGGCCAAGCATGGCCGCCATTTACGTCACCAGTCGGAAGCCTTGTACCCAAACAACAGCGATACATCATCTAAACATCTAGCTGGGACAAGACCGCGAGTTAAGATTCCAATAGGTTTCCATGCCAACCTATTGTTATTTAAATTACAAGGGGGCAAAGGACATTAAATTCACACAGAGAGGGTAAAATTACACCAAAGATTTAGTCTCTGGTCTCTCTTTCAGCAAGCTGGCCCCGAGCGAAATAAACGAGATATATAAGATAGCTAGGATGATAAATCGAGTTGTCGCTGCCGTGCAAAGACTCTACTCCAGTCGCATAGTTTCACCTCAAGCAGTTCTGACACCTTCATTCAAAACGAGACCGTTGCCATCTTTTTCCGTCCCAAGACGGATTTCAGCCGACGTAAATCAACAGGCAGGTTCGACTATTTTGAAGCGCAATCCCCATACCACATAACTCTATACGTAAATAACAAGGCGGATTAGTTGCATAACTAAAGCTCTTAGTTGAATGTCGACTGGGCACCTGTATTCGATAATTAAACTGGTCTGGACAATTGACAATGCCTACTCTATTGCCATGCTATGACATTTGGTATAACTGGGGAACTGTCTTACAGAAAGCCTTTCTTTGAATGGATCAAATCCAAAGTTAGACGAGACCTTTAGTCTTGTCACGCAAACCTCACTGGAGTGGAAAAAAGATTTCGTGTCCGTACTGAGACCCGATTTCACGAATAAATCTCATGTTTCGTCGTACCCCATATGGTTTACATAATATTTTCATTTAATTGATGACACTGCTTTGACATGTATATGTAAAATTGCGACTCAATTTCTCAAGAAAACTGTCAGAGCATGACAACCATTGTTAAACTTTAAATGCAAAAATATACTTTTAGTTGTGTCCAAGGACAACAAAAAAATCTTTCTGAACGACCCATAGACGCGTCTGTTTCATCTGAACCCTTTCGATATTTGGGATTCTAATTTTAGTTATTATCCCTGTCGAAGACAAGTGTAAACGGAATCTTAAATTTGCGTAGCAACCAAAAGGTCTCGATTTCTGAATTAAACAGTACGAATCTGTGATTATTGAAGATTGGCAAGAAGTTGTTTTATTTTTTCGAAAAGCCAGCTTTGAACTAGTTGAAGCAGAAAACACACGTTGTGATTATATTTTCCTGATTTGTCACTGTGTTCACTTTCATGTTTATCTATTATCTTCAATATTTCCAACGAACAACAGTAATAAATGATATAAAACTAAAATACCGAAATGAGAGCTATATCCGGAAAATATCAAGTATCTTATCAAACCGTGTGGTGTGTTTTGGCGATAGTTCACAGTCACCAAGTCTGTTGCTGACCTGTCCGAAGAGGTCAGTGCAACAAGTGAACGATGCCTGCAGTGCTAGCCACATAAAGTGACCATTGCCCGAGGGTCATGCATGGCTGACCCCTCACAACAACACATTAAGCAGCGGTCGTTCCCATGTCCATTGCAATTTTCACGTGACATGTCAACTGTAGAAATGACAAGACAACCAGGGCGGCGACCTGTCTCCCCCTCCCCTCCGGAACCCTTCACGCCTCTACCGGGTTGCCATGACGACGTGCCTACCCTGGCAACCATGTCTGGGAAGTCCCGCTGCTTGAATCAGCACGCACCCAGACATTTATTTGGTCGTTAGTTTAGCGGTTTTACATAAAACCGTGGGAAGAAATAACATTGAAAGACTTTAGCCATAATTCAATTGTTGAAATTAGCATTTCATTACGACGTTTACAGCACGGTGTTTGCGGATTAGATTAGTTTAATTATAGCCCAGTTTACGTCTTAAATCGTTGTTTACTCGCACGAACTAGGTCGTGAATTACCTGCTCTTAATAATCGTTTTAAAGCTGAGTATAGAAGGACTGCGGTAATTTATGTGCCTGTTTGTAGACTTTAGGGCGCATGTAAAAACCTGTTGTTGTCTTCGGGCAGAGACCAATAGCAGTGAGATGGTTGTTTACATTGCTACTTTGTACAGTTGGCGTGCTGACTTTAGTTCTGGCAGTAGTAGATGCATCGGTGACTGAACAGTGGTCGAAGCTACTGCAGGTGCGGTCGTTGCAGTGATAGTAGCAACAGTAGCCGTGTTGGTAGTCTGTCATCCAGACCCTGAAGTTTTATTATAGCAGAGACAGGCACACAGTCTAGATATTTTGCCAGTCTAGATAGCCGCAGCTTCAGCAGTTTCTCATGGATCTTTTTATTTTATAACAAATGAATATCGTTTTAATTTAATTTTTTTTAAATAAAAAATTTAACCTTTCTTCAGAG
>JAUELE010084414.1:0-15070 GCA_031471655.1 Diodora aspera
AATCATTCACTCACTCACTAGAGCAGTGACACATATTTCAACTCTTCAAAGTGTCAGTCCAAGCTGACATAAGACACTGGAAATTTGAACAGCTCCTGAAGACCCAATAGTGTAGAGATTTGTCCGACGTTGCCAGTGTCTCAGTGTGAGATAGGTTTAAAGTTAAGCGTATACTTGTTTGAGGTTAACAGTGTTAACACTGAGTTATAAATTCATTGAAATCTGTTTCAGTTGATTCCACGCTTGCTGAGGAGAAGATTCAGAAAATGATGGATGTCTCACGGGTGAGAATTGAGTGACTTTTCTTATGGCAATTTTCTTTTCTCGAGCAGTTTCTTCAGAGACATTGCCTGAAGACACTGTTGATATGGCTGGAAGATTGTTGAAAGTCATGTTAAACCCAAAATCAATAAGGGGCGGCAGGGTAGCTCAGTAAGTTGAGTGTCGGCCTTGCAATCTAAGGGTGTATTTTAGTATTTCTACATGCAGTGATCATATGATGATCTGCCATATTTTGGTATCACCATTGGTTCATCAGTACCAGCCGTAGCTCGCAGGTTTCACCTCATCAAAACCAGCCAGCTCTCCACTGGTGATGCAGGTTTTCCTCCTGCATTCATGTTGAGAAAGTGGGCTTATGGCTGAAAGATTGCTGAGTCCCACTATAAATTCAACCAATCAACTAACATCCTATCGTTATGACTGAACCAACCAACCAATCAAAATCAATTCACTTGCTTTATTTGGTTCTCCTCTTAAAGGTACAATTCCAGGAGACGATGGTGATATGGCTGAAGGATTGTTGAAAGCGATGTTAAATCACAAGCACTCACTCCTCTTGTGATACAAGATGACTAAAATGGGGATCTTTTGCTTTCACTTTCTTACTATCAATCCCTTTCATGAACTGTCTTTTCGCTCGATGTGCACCTTGCACATCATGTTGCGTTATGGCTGAAATATTGCGCTTGCAACGTAACACATCATTTCAACTCAACTCAATTCTCTTTCAAACTCTCCAGTCGGGGAGAAACAATAGGGCACAGTAAGCAAATCATTGTTATACAAGACAACTAAAATTGAAATCTTTTGCTTTCACTTTTCTTTCTATCGATTTCTTTTATGAATTATCTTTTGTGCACATTGCATATCGCATGCTAGGACTGAAGTATTGCTTTTGCAACTTAAAACATCATTTCTACTCTTCCAAAGTCTCTGAGCTGCCGACAGCCTCAGTCTACTTTTGGGAGTTGCGCTTATGGATGAAAGCTTGCCCGCAAAACGTGAAATGTTAAGGTCGTCATGGCAACGTTAATTAGCGACGTTTAAAATCGACTCTGGTTCGTTTTTGCACAAGTCAACGTAAATCATTAAAAGGCTCTGACAACGCCCATCCCATTCAAGCGTAACTTACGAAGCTGAGACAGAAATGTATTATTTTCGTTAAGGCGACTCACATTAAGGCTAGATGAAGTCGCAATAAACTAGCAGTAAATCTTTTGGTGACGTAATCGGGAAATGTTCGCATTGATCGCTTTCGCGGCGATATTTTGTTCTGAGAAATGGCATGTCTGTTGTAAATGTAAACGAGCTCAAACGACAGGGTATCTAGGGGCGCGGCACACCCTTAGGCTAATAGGAAGTAGGTCAGATATTACATATCTTTGAAAGACACGGTAAACAAGGGATATCCGTGGAAAACAGACACAGGGTACGTTGAAGGTAAACCGAGTTGATTCAGAACGTAGAACGTAATTTTGAGTTCTCAAGACGTTCACATGAAAACTTTTAATATTGAAACCTCGTTGGTGTGGTGTGACAGACGTGATGATTTTTGTATTCTGTTTTGCAGGTGTTTGAAAGGTATGTAACTCTTCTGACACGATTCCGTTATTATGTCTGTGTTCAGCGTATCCTGTTAAAAACAGGTTTGTAGTCGGTATTATTTCAATGTTTATGTTAAAGAATGTTAATTTTGTTTTGTTTTGTCTTTAGGTCTGGTCCAATATGACGAGCCTGTTTCGGCGAGTGTCAAACCTCGTGTGGGGCTCTCGACGTCGGTCGAGCCAGAGAGAAAAGGACAAGAAAAGTCCTCGATTTGGACGAAAGAAGAAAGGGAAGAAGGATCAAGATGACCCACGAAATGACGGTCCTGCTGCAGCGAAACGAACTATAAATACCGACGACCGAGAAACTGCTGAATCAGTCAGCCATGACTGCCAGTTGGACAACATGGCAGACGCCGTAGCAGACGACACTTTAAACGACACTGTGTTTATCACAGAGGCGCACGTGGTTCAAAAGGAAATGTTACAAAATGGGGATAGCCTTCATTTGAAAGACGAACCACCCCCAACAGGCGATAATGAAGACTCGAGTCTGCCTCGCGACGGTAAACAAGAAGCAGACGACACCAAAACTGATCAGGGTGACGCTAAGGAAAGAGAATTTACGGAGTCTCTAAGTTCCCAGTCTTCGAGTTTCAGTCATCTTGACCAACTCTCGGATAAAGATGCTTCCATTTTGCTAAAAGAAATGCGCGAGGACTCGTCAGTTGATCCCGTGAAAGCAGACGACACAAAAGAACCCGAAAAACCCAAGAAAGCAATTAAACACATCCTGAGGAGGAAAATCAGCTCGACTTTAATGAATATTGATCTACAAAAATGTGAACCGGATATTTGTGTGAGCTTGATAAAGATTCCCTCTGTGAATACGTTTGGTGCTCTCAAGAAAAAAGTCAAATCCAGTGGTAAAGAATGGATGCAAGGATTTTTGGATGCCAACGGGCTGGACGCCCTTCTGGATTGTGTGGATACATTGGGAAGCAAGAGAGTCACTCAGTTATCGGATGCACTTCTTCTTTTGGAATGTGTGGCTTGTATAAAGGTAGTGATGAACTCCAGACTCGGTTTGGAATGTCTAGTCCAGCATCCCGATTATATCCGGAGACTTGTTAAAGGTAAGACACAATTTCGTTTTTGTTTAGGCCACATGAAGAAAATAACTTGTTTCTCATTACCGCCGCCCCTGAAATATCTGCCTCGCTACGATTGTACTATTTATAAGCACTGTCAAGAACGAAATCTTTTCGATTTTGTTTTCAAATCCGATTTCGTGTTAGTGTGTCAAAGTGTTACAAACAAGCCTCAAGCCTTTTGTCATAATAACAGATACAAGGAAAATGCCTTGCTCAATGACCTATTTTTCGATATAACTTCTCAAATAAAGTATTAGACATAGAAACAATGCAATCCACCCTCAATCCCCGGTAAAATTAGAAAAAAACGTGATGAGAAAAAAGATACTTATTATTTCAGCAAAAGAAAACTTATAACCTAAGCTGACACAACGACGTTAAACACCACACTCACTCACTGAAATGGATTTATTTGAAGACGACACAACTGAAAATTGCAATCAGTTGTCAGCATCCCCACATCACGATTTTGTTGCACAAAGTCATCTTAGCGCTAAGTCAGGGACAGACATAAGCCTAGACCGAGAGCCCGATGCTAGCAGTTTTCGTGACAGAACAGAACAGACGTTTATTCTCAAAAATAACAAAGTGATTATACTGACACAGAGAACATACACTTCAATATAGGTGTTACAATTAATACAATGGTTTAACAATTACATACATGTATGGTTATAATATATTATTGACGGTCTAGACACATATCAATTCAGGTAGCCCGACTGATTCGGAATGAGGCTGGCTATTTGAAAGTGGAAAATAAATCCGTTTGCATCTGCCGGGGCTAAACTAATACGGCGTTATGTAGTTACTGTTAGGCATACCCTTTTACAATGTATGATTTACAGTTTATATTATTTCACACATATAGCACCAGATCTATTTTAGCGTTAGGGAGCACGCATCTAACGTTAAACAATGACACGTTGAAGAGTTGCAGCGTATTTATTTTCTCTAGAACGCAACGGAAACCTTAAAAGCTAGAAGAAACTGATGTGATCTGTCTGAATGCATGACGCAGGTTTCCTGAAGTATTTTATTTCACTGGTGGCAGAAGTTAAACATTCAGCGGCCATTTTTCCTCAGGCAGTTCAGGCTGTTGAAAATCTATCGTTTTCCTGTTCAACGAATTCATTACTCTGATCAATGATAGTTTTAACTTCCTTCTTTTGTTAAAACATTGAACAGAAAGATCCTAGTTTCAATTCAACGTCTACTGTAGAAGTACTCGACATTCAAATACGGCTTAAAACATCATCACGTGAATGAGGCGACCTTGTCTAACACAGAAGTGCACAGACACTTGAGCAAACACCTGCACGCTCTCTTTGAACATGAACTAATGCCCCGCCAATCGTCTTTTATTTATTCTGCGCCAATTTGTTTCAGAAAACATGCCACGCTAAATGAAACGAATTTTACTGGACCTAACTGCGCATGCGTGAAGTCTATAATTTTCATAAAAGTGACAATTCGTCAAGGAAGTTAATTTTGGAGACAGGTTCTGCAGTTATAATACTAGGTTGCTAATGTATTTACTATGATGTAAACTTATATATTTTTTGTTTAAAACAGGGAGATCTTTATCTTGTTTTGAACACTGAACTTGGATCTTCGTCTTGGCTTATTATAAACGACACGTCTTTAGACTAAAATAGTCTATGAAATATTTTATTTCATTCTGTTTGGTTCCTTCAAAGTACATGTACTGTCTACAACTGTCCATAATCGGATGGTCTAGACTTGCTGATTATGAACAAGACTGTCTTCGGGCTCTAAATATGTCAGCTATGGCACACAGCTAAAACGTCTTATGTAAGTGTATTTTTTAGGAAGCAGGGTTTTGGTTTTAAAAGTAAAGGATTTGAAATTTCGGCCTTGGGACCTGTAACAATTAACTATCATGGGGCATTCAACGGTCATATTATACCCTGGAATCAGCTCGAAGATGGCGTTTTGACTATCAGTGAAACTTCTATAACAAAAACTTGATGTGGCGGTTCTCTCCTAACTCTCAGCGAAGTAAAGACGTTATGTGTTTACGTTTATCAAGAGTTACTTTTCGTGCAGTGAATGCGACATTTCATTGGTTGTCTATATTTAGCAGATTTGGACTTGCCATATACACAGAACGACCATGGTGAATTGAAGTACATCCATTACCGTTGACGGTATTATTATACCCTATATTTCGAGGATGATCAGGAGGGTACTGAATGTCCATTTACGGATTATGTAGAAAATTAAGTTGCTGAACTTCGTTTTTAGCGAAATCTCGGTGGCTGAGTGGTCTACATCGCTGATCTTTAGTGGTGCCGATGGGTGCCTGAACCTGAGGGTGCGGTTCGAATCTCGGACGGCACTCAATCGCAACAGTAGCAGAATAACTACTTTATTCATTGCTTACCCCGTGTAGCTTCACTGAGATAGAATAGGGCCTCAGTAACCCAGTGCTTGTCGTACAAGGCGACTAAAATGGGGATATTTTGCTTTCTCTTTCCTACTATTAATCCTCTGTTGTCCCTTTTCCTGGTGTGCCTCTTGCACATCACATTGCGCTGTGGCTGAAATATTGCCCCCTGCAATATAAAAATCCATGTCACTCACTCACTCATTCATTGCTTTCCTTTGTGTTTGTAAGGTTTGATTTCAAACTACCAAACTTAAATTTCTTACATCATATAACGAATTAACCCTTGCAGTGTGGAATGTATCGATCGTGAGAAAGTGACTGTTTATCATAGAAATCATTTGAACTAAATTACCTTTTATATCCGCAATGCAAGCATGCGTCCCGCAGCGAATGCCCACCTTATTTACCTGAGTAGCCTAAACAACTACTACCTAAGGCCACATTTAAAGTTGGATACGTGCTCCCGAACGCTAACATAGGTCTGGTGCTATCTGTGTGAAATAAATAACATAAACTGTAAATCATACATTGTGAAAGTGTATGCCTAATTAAATAACGCTTTATTCCAATTAGTCCCGGCAGATGCAGACGGATTTAGTTTCCACTTTCACATATCCAGCCTCATTCCGAACCTCTCTCTGAAGGTTTACCGAAGAATGTTCCGTCGCTTTCCGAATAAGAGCCGAAAGCATTTATTTGCAAGCGTAACGTTTCCGAAGGTTTACGGATATTTTCAAGATTGTGGCGGAAAGTTCGGAATGTATTTGTTTCTATTTTATGACATCGGGGTTCCAAACTAAATGAGGCTTTTCAAGAGGCTGTAAAACCGACAAACATGCTATATCTTTTGTATATTTTTCGTGGTACGTACATAATTGTATGTATATTTATCGTTTATATCAACTAAAATAAATTAACTTCATTTCGATAATTTTTAATCATAATAACCAGAAAAAACAGCTTCAACATTAAAACTCATACAGCACGGGCCGTTAAAGTAATTTTCCATGTACTTATCATGTAAAGTCGTGCGTATTTGAAATCAAGCAAAACAAATTGGATCGTGCCATTCTAATGGAATTGCTCATTTTGGTTTCGAATTTGGCCTTCGACGGAAGAGCATTAACCGGTCAGTGACATATGTGCCGCTAGGCAATGTGGGCAAGTCTACAAGGTTGTTAATTTCACTGATAATTGACAGGTTCAGTGACGACAGGATCTCGTGTAATCACTTGGCTCTATTATAGAAGAAATGCGAGGCTTTGCCTTACAGGCGTCGCACTGGCGTTTTCTTGAACGAATTAAATGCAAGATTTGAATGTTTGACTAGAATCAATTTTACACTGCAGACATGTGGCATTAACAACACGTTAGGCTACTAGGAGGTTAAGTGTCTCCTTAAACAGGAATTGTATCGATTTAAATAATTTATGATTTCGATCATACGTTTGTGATACAGCGTCAAATTCTATGTCAGATGTTTGAATCTCACGGTTTAAGGTCGTATTCACACTATGAGCTGCTGGATCTCATGGTGTTCACACTGTAAGCTGCGCCAGCTAGCGAAGACAGTTGCTTATGATCGAACTGCAAAGAACTGTCTGAAAAAGTCGTAGGCCTAGTGCACTACGAACACATTTCGAGAATTTTTAAAAATTAAACATGAAGGTCAGTGTACTCAGTGTACTCAGTGTCACGGCTCGAGCTTTGAGCCGCGATTCATTCTGGAAACCAAAACGCCGCTCACTGCTAGCAACCTCGTGCAGCTGAAGCCCGTGATGTGAACAGCTCAACGTTAATCAGTACAACACTTTCTCAGCTCAAAGCTCGTAGTGTGAATACGGCCTAATGCTCTTCTCTGCAATCTGCCCGAGCATCTCCTGAACAAACTTTAAAGCAGCTCGTGTCCTTACGACACAGAAATACGACTACATCACGCCACTCTCAAAACAGGTATACTGGTTGCCTGTGCATCAGCAAATCAAATATATGATCATCGTGCTGGTGTTTAAAGTCCTGCATAGACTGTTTCCTGTGTAGGCCATAATTATGTCGGAGCTTGTTCATGTCTACCAGCCATCGAGATTTGTTCGATCAGCTGATCAAGCTGGTTATAGCTTATAATTACCCAACCCGCCCGGAACCTATGGAGACGAAGCAGTTCCACTGCTATTGGAACTACACGTACCTACCAAAACATCTGCGGGTAATCTCTGAACGGTCTTCGTTCAAGACTAAACTAATGTGTTTAGTATTTACTGAGGCACACAGCTAACAACAATCTTCTTTTCTGTACATTTCACTTTTTATTGGGACAGCTCTAGCAGTATATCAAGACGTAGAACTGTTTGATTTTGAAGTAACACTGAAACACTATTGTTTTTCAATAACGACAATGAAATCAGGAAGTGGGCAGAATTTATTAACCTCAGACTCGGACCAAAATTTAATTACTGTCTGACAAATATTAATGGAGCTTGAGCAAATGTCGAAATATCGTGTTGTATGCAAAACGGTGTGCTGAGCCGATGTGTGTTCATTTAATTGTAAGAGGTTGGGAAGGTGCACGTGCAATTCACAAAACCAGTGGCTAAACGCTCTGCTGCACGGTGGTTTATCAACCGCATTCATTATAAGGAGGAGGAGATGAATGAACGCATGATGCAACGTACAGTTCAGTGTTAACCTGCCATCCCTCCATCAGCAGTTGCAACGCTCCGGGTGGGTGTGGTCGGTGAGGTCACGGCGCAGGTAACAACTCAACAAACTTTTTTCGATCAATAAAGCAATGTTTTTTCAACTTTCAGACCCAGAACAGGACCTTGCTCTGATAAAACTGTCAACAAACGTTTCATACAGTGCCTTCATCCAACCGGTTTGTCTGCCACGAGGTGGCGTCTCTCTGAAGGATGGAACCGTGGGTACTGTTGCTTCCTGGGGCTGGTACAGGCGTGGAAAAGGTAAGATTTTGTCCTTTTTTCTAGTTAGATAGTGCAATACCAATCTGGTTACAACACAAGTCTTATCGCTAACTCATCAATCGATTTGATATGACGATCTGACAAAAGTTGGATACGTGATTTTCTTTTCGCAAAAAAATCTTTGTGACCGTTAAATATACAAACAAATATGTACATACCACGATAATGCATAGAACATAATTATAGCATGTTTAATGCTTTTGCATATTCTAGATCTCTAATACAAATACAATATTAAATCACTCCCCTGTGCTTTAATGTTTAAAAGCAATCTTGTACATCGCTTCGTTCTACTTTATATCGGTTATTGTGAAAAATGTACATGTATATATCTTGAACAGCCTGAACAACAAGTGATCGTGGATAATCTGCAAGGCCTTAAAAAATTACCGATGCTAACAACAATTTTGTCGATTGTTTGAGAGAGTTTCAATTTAATGATCCGATCTGCATCCGGCATAATCTGTGACGTGTCACTATTTTTATCCAGCAATCTAGTAATATCCATGCCGCAACGAGTAGTGTTTTATGCAGGGTACGAGGAATCGCCTTGTTGGGGTGGGGGGGGAGGAGGCTGTAAGGAGTCTGTTTATAAATGCAAGTGAATCCTTTTCAATCTGTCAGTATTAAGGGGTTACGACGTTATTTATTGACGCAAACACTTTTATAATGTCTACTCTACAGTATATGTTATTTATTTAACACAAAATGCTCCAAACATATATATATATATATATATATACACACACACATAATATTATTACTCAAAAGAAGTTAAGGATCAACCATAAACATAGTAATAACACTATTTTTTACAAGAAGTTATGCACCCGAAATCCACAAAACATGTTGACACATGCAAGTGTGTGTATGTCAATACAACATTAATTTAAGATTTTGACGAGCATTTCCCGTGAAGAATTGTTTTTCTAAATTCAATCATATGAAGCATATTTAAGGTAATTGGTAAATTTTCAGTAGTTACAATATTGCACGAAAACACCCTTCAAAACTCTGCTCATATGGCAAGTTCCTGCAAACCTTCCAACCGCAAAATCGATTATATCAGATTATGCTTATATCAGATTTGACCCTTAACGTCCTTTGACTTTTATGCATCTTATTGTGTTCAATATAATTATTCTCGTGTTTTCTCCATATCAGAAAGAGGATTCATGTTAAACAGCTCCTCTTCTCCAATTTCTGAGAAAAACACATAGCAGGAAATCATTGTACTCGACCGTTAAAGAATAAACAAACACTCCTATAAGAATCAACCCTCTGTTGAAAAATATCCATTTAAGATAAAACAAACACTTCTATAAGAATCAACCCTCTGTTGAAAAATATCTTTCCTTGTCTAAACTATTCATAAAGTTTCAAACTACTAATCACTGTTTACATATAGAAAGTGGTCGATGGTATAAGATTGATAATATAGACTCATACATGTCCTTCAAAATTGTCTGCTATTTAGTTTCAAAATCTTCCAGCCACCCTCATCTACAACCTCCTCTAAAACATTCTGCTACGCCCATGCAGTGAACTAAGTACTTTAGTATTGATTGATTGCTTAAGTCGAGTGCTGCAGAATGTTCTTCCTCATGCTTACTAAATACACTTTGTCAATCCACCATTTGTCTCAATGATTTCAGTCTACAAACAAGTCCAGTCTTAAGTAGACTGTGCACGAAATCCAGTCATCTACCTCATTAATCTTATATTATGTGAAGGTTCAGTCGAGACTATATCAGTCCCAGCTTCCTGGCTTCTGACGTGAAGCAATATAACAGATTCATCATTGACGCTTTATGCAATAATTAATAAGATCAATGGCTATTTTGCGTGTATCATTTAAGATAAACACTTAAATGTTTTCATTCGTTTCAAACCAGCGTAGCTTGACCAGACTGAACAAATACACATAAAAATGTTTATGTTTTTATTTAAATACAGGTGTCAAGTATCACGGTGTGGGTGAGACATCATTTCTGGTTGAAATTATATCATTTCAATTGATGAAACCACTGATGTTTACTTAGAAAGAGCATTTATCGTTCAGTTTTCGTTAAAACATCAAGCATGTGTCAGACATGAACGCTTCGAGAAAGCAACTATGGTAAATTGGAGTTGTGTAATAAAAAATATATATACCGACACAGAACAGGCTTTTGTAAATATTGTCGTTCGGTTTTGATTGATTGGTTATTTAACGTGGCTTTCAGCGATTGGTCAGCTTTAGGGCTTCATCTGCGGACTTTAAGGAAGGGTCACTGACAATTTGCTGACCAGCCCAGGGTCAAACCCACAACGCTGGCGGTTTGCTAACCGGACACATTATCCGCCACGTTTTGCTGTCAACTTTTTCATATATCCGCAAGTGTCATCATGACTTTGAACTGGAGTGAACCACTGATTACAATTTGAATACCATAAGGTCACTTATAATACGGTCACATTAAACGATTTGGTTAAACCCTAGTCGTTTCTATACAGATTGTTCAGCCATCCATACTCCCTATGAAGACGAAACAGGATGCGCGTGAAAGAAACACCCTTTCGCAATTTGTGAAGAAATGGTGTTTTGATGCGTCGCATTTGGACCAGTTCACGGTATTTGCGAAGCTGTTTTTATTTTTGCCAAGGCAAAGGGTATAGCAATATGTACGAAACTTTGGTGATAATTAGGGCGTCTTGTACCAGTATGTCATGGTATACTGAACCATACAGCTGCGTACCAAGAGTTTCTTAACTTTAACGAAAATTGATAAACTTTTATATTCAAGCATTCGATATAACGAAACTAACAATGAAAATGGCCTGAAAGTAGTTTATTCTTGAAAAAAACCCATTCAATAATTTGTACCTCCACCTTTTGTTGCGATCAACACCTTGTTTCTTTTGTCAATTAATCACATGAACTAGATCGTAATGATTTAAAAAGACTGTTATGTTTTATTATATAACCCATTAAATACAAGAAATACAACCTACTACCGAGAATTGGTACAAAATCAAGTGGCTTACGTTGGTGTCCGAAGGAGGTCTAGTGAGAGAAGCGCCGGTGTCCTATCCAGCCAACAATATTCATCATTTTAGGTCAAATGTGAAGCAAAAATAGTAACACAAAGCAGAAGTTAATCTCATTTGCATAATTATAATCCTTTCGGTATCGACCTATTTTACACCCGAATTCTAAAGAATATTTGTTTTACAAGCCATTAGATATGGAACATGTTTCCAGTGTTAGAAAGCGAAGAAACTTTTGGTACGCAGCTGTATGGTACCGACACAGTAAAACGTGTCCCATCCGTAAAGTTTCAATGAAGTTGATGATTTCATCAAAGTCTGTTGTTCAGATCGCAGGGTAGACATCGTTAGCAAAAACCGATCTGATCAGGGATTGTTGTTTCTTTCTGAAAGCCGCAAATTCTGATGTCGTAATCAGTCCCGCCCATAACGATGTTTCATTGAGACGGAACGGTCAACTCAGATTTTCTTTGGTCATTAATAATTTATGTCCATATCTTTCCCTAGAGAAAACAACTATTCACCTTACTAAAATACGTTTTGTTTTGTTCAGAAGACAAAACATCTTGTTTTTCCCCTCTGTAGATATCACATACCTTGGCCCCACCAAGTTGGCTTCATGGGCACAAGTATAAACTGTCCCTTGCTGCAAGTAATGGAAACATACAGCAAAGTTCATTTGCACTAAACCTGAAGTCACTCGAAACAATGAATCTTTGTATAAAACTATACAATATCATTTAATATTAGTTTTAATTGCATTATGACATGATACTTTCAATGAAATTGCTAAATTAACTCTTTGGATACTAGCTGTAATATACTAACTATATTTGACCTTTTCAGTCTTTTCCTCGTCGTAACACTTTGTCATATCTTTAACTCTCCATAGTTTTGATGCTCAACAAAGTCTTGCGTCGAATCAGGGCTTCTACCACCTCTAATTGTTTCCGATATTTTCTTATATTTTCTTTTATTTTTCTATATTTTCTTATATTTTTCTATATTTTCCTATATTTTCATCTCGCTCCTATTTTCCTGTCATCAAGGTCTCATATTCCTACATTTTCCTATAAATTGGTAGTTGCACTTGCTTTTGGTAAATGTATCAAAATGACAGTAAATCACTGAAAGGTTAGTGAGAATATTTGCAGAGAGATAAGAGTTTTATAATGTTCAGTTAGTCTTACAAGATCAAGCCTACACGGCATTGCACATTTTGGGAAATCTACCACAAACATTTGCATTCGCCAAATTATAAGGAAACTATAGGGATTTGCAGCTGAAATAATAGAAAAATATAGGAGATAGATACAACTATAGGAAATGTAAGAGGTGCTGGAAGCCCTGCTAGATCACAAACAATAGTCAGTAAAGGAACTAATGGATTAATGGTTTGGAGGAGAACTCTTTGGCGCCTCCTTGCCTTGGTGTCCTAAGCACGTTCTTGTTTTGCTAAATGGTAAATCCGGGGTGGCAGGAAGATTAACTGATATTCATTGGATTATATCATCGCCAGCTGCCACTGACCTGTATATAATCGTTTACACCATTGCTAAATGTGGACGCAGATAGTGAAGAAGATCATCCAATATCCCCAGAACAAATGTGTTACTTTTTAGCTACTTGGTTTTCTGAAGCCGTTGGAGTGTTTGATGGCGACACGTACCTTTCAAAAGTCCTGACCAACAGACAGCTGTTATCCCTGGATAAATCTGTATCTTATATTTCAGGTTGTGAAGTGAATAACAGACGGTGTAATGATTGCTGATTTGAGTCTAATTGCATCACTTTGTAACAGCACTTAAGTGATCCTTATGGAAGGACAACAGTCATGAATCTACTTCACTTGATTTTGTTTGAATATCGCAGTACAGTCAGCAATACAAAATCAGTTTGAACCATGTGTAAATCCGACCCCAGCAGAGTGTTAAGTCTTGAGCTGCCGAATCATTCCTATCAGAGTGACTGGAACGAAGGAAGAACCACACATACTACTACTACTACTACTACTACTAATACTACTACTAATAATAATAATAATAATAAAACAATCATCGTAACCTCTCCACGTGCTGAATAGACTGCAGAAAAGCCTACAATTCTGAATGTCGCTGTAGTGTATTGGCCTCCTTGGGTGATTCACAGCTTTGCTCAAGTTTGGTCAACCCAACTTGAGATGTATATCAAAGGGAAGGTGACGACTTCGGGATCCATTCCAATCAACAGTGGAATATTAAAGGTTGGCTCTTTTAGTCCACTTCGTTTCTGTTTGGCTATCAACCCTTTGAGTTCTTTACTCAGCAGAGAGGAGGGATATCACCCTAGACCGCCACAGCACAGATCACTAACACCCCTTACTCACCCTTTATATATGGATGATCTAGAGCTTATCACACAAGTGGGTGTTGTGCTCAACAGAGAGGAGGGATATCATCCTAGACCGCCCCAGCACAGATCACTAACACCCCTTACTCACCTTTTATATACGGATGATCTAGACCTTATCACACAAGAAGACGATAATTTGAAACATCTTGTTTTCCTTGTCGAGTCCCTCTCAATAGACATTGGTATGCCATTTGGAATCGTCAAATGGAAAACATTGCATTTGAAACGTGAAACAGTTCAAGATACATCCTGTATTGATGATGGATCCGTTATATTTCAATTGCAAGAGGGTGAAATAATTCAAAATCTATATTCGTGCTCTTGCTTAGATTAGGAAGCACGTTGTTCTTTTGTCCAAGACACTAATCCGAGTATGTCACTGGACGTTATAAATTATATATTTCATCAAAATGTGAGGATAAATGGGGTTTTGGGTTATCGTGGAATTAACAATTAATGTGATACCAACAACTGACATCATTATTTGATTGATGTAACACAACGATCAGATCACACAAACCAATATAAGCATAACAAGGGGATATGATGTCTTTGAATGCATTGCTGATGATATAGGTACAATGGTTTCCCTGTACCCTGATATAGGAAGGTATACAGTGTGACAAACAACGCCTATTTTTCATTACTACTCTCCCATACTGTACCAGGCCTTAATTAAACCAGCAAACTAGGTCAGCCTACTCGAATGTATTGGCGAGCAGTATGTTGGTTTTCAGGAACCGTTGATGGATTTAGGCGTCAATTACATTAATGAATTCTCAGCTGTTAATTGGAAAAAGGCTGTTCTATATGCTGCCTTCAGACCAGGACTGTAGTGCTTATAGATGCTGGGGCGAGTTGGTGGGGAGTCTAGAAAAGTAAAATAGAAAAGTAAAACACGACTTTCCTTATCTAAACATGTCTACGAAAGCCTGGTGGGGCCAATTTCGAAATGAAAAAAAATTTAAAAGGCGTAGAAACGCGAAAAAAAGGCGTAGTAAAAAGACGTTCTAACGCAAAAAAAGGCGTTGCTACTCCTTTCTTAAGGCTAGGAATGCGAATAAATGGAGTTCCTTCGCCTTTAACAATGGCGTAGCAATGCGAATAAAAGGAGTTCCTTCGCCTTTAACAATGGCGTAGCAATGCGAATAAAAGGAGTTCCTTCGCCTTTAACAATAGCGTAGCAATGCGAAAAAAAGGAGTTCCTTCGCCTTTAACAATGGCGTAGCAATGCGAATAAAAGGAGTTCCTTCGCCTTTAACAATGGCGTAGCAA
>JAUELE010084525.1:0-15069 GCA_031471655.1 Diodora aspera
AAGGCGACTAAAATGGGGATCTTTTGCTTTCTCTTTCTTACTATCGATCCTGTGTTGTCCCTTTTCATGATGTGCCTTTTGCACATTAATTGCGCTATGGCTGAAATATTGCCCCCTGCAATGTAAAAATCCATTTCACTCACACACTCTTTTTTGGTGACCATGGGGGGCTTCCAGGGAGTGATGTGGTGTCACTTTGAAAGAATGAGGCCCAAGTATTCCAAGGCGACTAGAATGGGATCTGTTGCTTTCACTTTTCGTTCTATTAATCTCTTGGGTACCGTCTTGTCCCTCCATATCCACCTTGCAAATCACATTGCATTATCGTGGAAATATTGCCCTTGCAACATTAAAACATCATCTCAACACTCTTGATGTGCCGCTCTTACTTCAAAATGGATTTATTTTAGAAGCCTGGAGTGTAAACCACAAAACTTTCCTTCATTCTCTTTCAGGGTTGACTTGTCTCTCAATGTACATTTTAAACTTGACATAAATGGCTGAAACGTTGCCTCTGCAGTATTAGGATGTGATATGGGGTTGAAGAGGATTGAGCCTCATTTGGACAAATGTATAGTTTCATCTTTGTTTACTTTACTTTGGCACTGACTGTCAGTTTTGTTTCTTCTAGGGCTTCTCCAAAGAAATTAAACTTCCCAAGTCTGCATACCTTGGGTACATCAAAGATTATGAGGGAGCAACCTTAATGGGCTGTGAACTGAACCCCAGAATCAAATACACAGAATTCTCCCAGGTCATAAGGAAACAGAAAGAGGTAAGCATTTATTACTGTGGAAAGATGTAGTTTAGCTGGGGCAAATAGTCACTGCACTGACCATATTCGTCATATTCAATAACAGTTGCATCATATGCAACCTAAAATGTATTAAAACAATGTAGTCTACCGAGAGTTCACCATGCGTGTTATGAAAACCATATGCAAATCAATGAAGATTCAACACATTCAGCCTGACTCTGGGGTGTCACTTGCAAAGAATAGGACCCAGTAACCCTATGCATGGCGTACAAGGCAGCTAATGTTGGGATTTTTGCTTTCACTTTTCTTCCACCCTATGGAGTTCCCGGGGTGTCGCTCCAACACCAGAAAGAATAGGACTCTTTGCTTTCTTTTTCTTACTATCGATCCTGTGTTGTCCCTTTTCCTGAGGTGTCTCTTGCAGATCACATTGCGCTATGGCTGAAATATTGCCCCCTGCAATGTAAAAATCCATTTTACTCACTCATTTTTCTTTCTATCAATCTCTTTTATGAACGCTCTTTTTCCTTGGTGTGCATCTTGCACGCCACTTTATGGTGTGGCTGAAATATTGCCCTTGCAATATAAAATATCTTCTCAACTCAGCTATTTGCGATGTTAGAGCATGCATCACCTGCAGTGATGTCATACATCCGAGACTAGTGGACATCACATTTGTTGAGGGTACCAGATTGAATTGCTCGTCTTGTTTTTCAACATTTCCACTCTCACTGTTGAACCGGTCTATTTTAGATAATCAAACGTATAGTGGACAGAAAACAAGAAGAGATGAAGAAAGTGTATCCTGGTCTCTCGTGCTTCAAGGAGGGCGTGAGGCAGATTCCTATAGAAAGTATCCCAGGGTTGCAGGAGGCAGGCTGGAAACCAACATTCAATCCGGAAAAAGAGAGGGAAAAGTGGTAAGAAGCTCAACAAGTCCAATGTGTTCTTCATATCTCATATTGTGATCTTCATTAGCTTTGAAATGAAAGATTACTTGCTGATACAAACATCAGTTTCAGTTTGATGCAATAATCTCAGAGTACTATGCATGATATATTGTGCAGTCTACACAATCATTTTATTCCCTTTACTTTTTATGTTCAGAATGTTTTGAGGTCTGCAAGGCTTTTGAGAATGACTTTCCCTGAGTAAGGATAGAGCCTCAGGGAGCCAATGTGTGTTATACATTCTCCTTCCTCCCGTCAGACACTTGGACCAAATTCCAACTGAACTTATGACATGTCGTTAGCGAATGAAAATCACTCTAACTGAATTTGGACTTTTTGGCGTAAAAGTACCCATGAAAACATGCTTGCATTTGGTGCTTTTCCTCTGCATTTTGATCTGTCTATTTCATTTTTGCTCTTCGACATCACAGTGCATTGCGCGTGATATCAATGTTAATTCACTTGCTTGACATGAACACTTTGAGTGAATACGGGACATTGACATGAGTTTTCTTGTTGCCTACTTTCAGTAAAGACAATGCCTTGGACCCAGAACAACTACATAATACAATGAAGACCGTGCTCCAGCAAGTAAAGGTAGGGGTGTCAATAATATTCAGAGTAAAGTGTATACAGGGTGGGCTACAAAAATCTACCCATTTTTCTTTGGCTATAACTTGGACAAAAGTTGATATTTTTCTGTGATTTTTCGACAATGGTTTTTAGAGACCTGTACAATTTTTCAGTCCAAACCACTTTCAAATCAATAATGTTTTACTATACTTTTTCAGAAATTGATAATATGCTCAATCCAGGCACCAGGTTGATTTGCGAGGTGACTGTTCAAGACGTGCCCTTGCTGCCTGAACATGAGATGGGATTCTGGCAGTAACAAGTCGCCCACTATGACCTTTATTGTCATTTCCTACACTGCCAGTGTTCCTAAATTTCTCTACAATGTTTGCTATAGTTTTTCTACACGGGATCTTTCTCCTAGGAAATTTTCTGCGAAAATCCCTTTGGGTCAGAACCACTGATTTCGTTGAAAAGTAAGTTTCCAGGATCTTTGTCCTATCGTGCACTAAAAAAAAATGTATCGCATCCATTTTGGTATCAAACAAATTCTAAAGGTCTTGTTAACAACCCATCTTCAAATGAAAAGAAAATATTATTTTTTTCTGAAAATATCAACAATTGAAAATGGGTAGATTTTTGTGGCCCACCCTGTATACATGTGTTTCAACTCAAAACGAGACACATGTCAGCTTGTCAGATCCATATAAGAATTTCAGTTTCGTGAACAACGAAACGGTAAATCTAAATACTCCAGTTACCGACACCGCACCGAGAATTTCTTCACATTTGGCGCCTTTCTCTTATTACCTATACCACTTACGCCCCCTAGTGGTTGTATTTTCCTACCACAGGAGAAAATAATTTCATTCTAATTCGTACCTCAACCGAAAGAAATTGTATTTATCCTGGTTCCCAACGTCAGTACAACATAACACAATCATTATTTGGTACGTATGGATTTCAACAAAGCCAGCAAACAAAGATTAGGTTATATAACTGTTGGATCCCCCATTATTGTATCTTTCCAAACACTCCGTCTTGGCACCCTGAATTTAGTTGTAGAACTTATACCCCAAAACGAAATCAAATACAGAATGCCTTTGGAAACGGACTACTTAGATTGGAACGCCTCCGAGTTAAATGGAGGTAAGGGTTAGGACAATGATATACCGCAACCAGTGGCCGATGCGTTTCATGCCCGAATGCCCTATCTGTACTTTGAAGTACGTAGGATGTCATCTGCATGACTGAGCGTGTATGGAATGAATTGCGCCACATCTTTAACAGGCGGTGGTAAATCAACTGTTAAACATTCTGGTAACAGTACAACTTTTAAGCTACATCAATTATGCAATAACGGTAAATGTCAATCCGATACGCCACACAAGATATTACCCAGTCCGCTTCCGACATAATATAAGCTTGTTCTTTAGTAAATAAAAACACAGCGTCTTAAACTGCAAGAATAAATTATCTTATGAAGAATGTCAAACTGGCTCAATCGTCAGCTCGACATCATGAAAGCTTGAAGCTGTAACATACTCTAGTTCCAGTAACATATGAGCGGACACCTCCAAATGTTTTCCCCTTTATTTCTTATACTGAAGATGAATACCTCAACTCATGATGATCATGGGTTTCAAACTTGAAACTTTTGCATAAAATATTAAACTGATTGTAATACAGGACAAACAACATAAGACACTATATGGCTTCCATATGCTTTCCCAGAAACCCTCAAACATAGTAACAGGAGACATGGCTACATAATTTGCGTTCATTAATTACCCTGCAACAACTTCATTCCGATTGAATATTGAACTCATTAGAAAACTTTTATATTTTCACAGCAAATATAAATTTCAAATTTTTTCGTCAGAAAACCATATGACCATGAATACTAATAATATAATGTTTGTAGTTCCCGTCATGTTGAACTCCTAGAAGTTTCCTTTTCTGACTGTTGTCGATGAGAAAACTCTCATCAATTTCACTTGCATGGCTTGAACTTTCAAAGCCAGTACAATGGGAACAATTTTGTCATAAACTTATACTATACACAATAAAAACTCTAATCTGTCCTTACTAAACTGAGTATAACGTAACATTGCGATTCCAAGATAATATCACAGTTCTGCATCACTAATACACTGACATCAGTCCAGCACTCAACTAAACCAACATTCTCATTAGTATTACCTATAGACAGTTTCATGAGCTACGCGTCTATGAAATACCTTACCACTGAGCAATCTTAGAATGCTTCACGAAATTTTCAACCTCAGATATAGATTATAGAGAAAGTAAACCATACTTTGTTAAATTATAAATCACTTATACTTGTTCAAAGCAAATACCACACTGAGCAGACACACGTAACCGTTTCATCTCAAACGTCATGCCCTTCTTTGTATCGTTAGACACGGAAATAGAAAACAAGAGCAAACTATTACCTATAATATACTGAACCGCAAAAGAAACGTCACCCCAGGTAACATTGCATGAAAAGGTGTCATTTACATATCTGGGTAATTTTTGTCAAAGTTCCTCAAATTTAACATTACTGCGTCCTGAAAAATGAAATTTGATGATAAAAAAACAAAGCAGATGACAATAAAACCGATCACCCAAACGCATCACGGCAACGGCCATGGTAACCCGATGCATTGACTTCCATGCAAATTGAAATGCACATGCGTTCCCCCGTTTCTTGCCCTATAAAATCCACCCAGATCGGATAACATTCATTCGTTATTGAATTTCTATGACATGCCAAGATTGATTAGAATTCAGCGACATCAAGTCCTTGGACGATTGCAAACTGGACAAACCGCTCGGCAAGTAGCCAATGCATGTCAAGTCCATGTGTCCCTAAGCACCATCTCAAGACTTGGGACCGATACCAGTAACATGGATAGTAGTAAACATAATGGGGGTTTGGTGCACTTTACTAGCTGGGGCCCCCACACCCCCATCCCCACGTCCAGGTCAGTCACGTGTAACCATCCCTCGCGAAGTTCGAGGCATTGTTCGGCACCATATTCTTGATCGCACCTTGCCAGCTGCCAGAACTGCCACAACTGTCCAAGGTCGACACGGTTTGATCAGTGCCTCCACCAGCCTCAGTGCCAGCAGTCTCCATGCTGCTGGATTAAGTGCTCGACGCCCTTATGTTGGACCAATCCTAACTGATAGACATCGCCATGAACGAAGACGATGGGCTGAACAGCATCGTTTGTGGTTGTTACGACATTGGCATAGTGTTCTCCGACGAGGCACGGTTTCACTTGCGAAATGCTGACAAACGTCTATGGGTATAGCGCCGACGAGGCGAACGTTACCATCAAGACTGTGTTGTGCAAACACATCGCTGGGATGGAGGCAGCATTATGATGTGGGTAGGGATCAGTTATCATTGCAGAACCGCTCTGCATGTTTGTCGTGGCAGAGTGAATGCCCTTTTCTACCGTGACAATATTCTTCAGAACAAAGTCGTTCCCTTCTTGAACCAGCATCAAAATCTGCACACATTCTAGCAAGGTAAAGTTCCAGCGCACACTGCATCAACACAGTATCTGGCAAACAACAACATCCCTCAACTTGCATGGCCTGCCTTGTCACCAGATTGGTCAGCCATTGAACACTTGTGGGATTACCGCGGCCTCTCATATCACCCACAGATCACCGACCTTGGGGAACTTGAAAATGCCTTGCACCAAGAGTGAAATGCAGTGCATCAGAACATTATTCAGAGACTTTTCCTGTCAATGAGGAGACGTTGTACAGCTTGTGTTGCTGTTAACGGTGGTCATACAAGCGACTAATTTTCCATGTTGACCCCATCTGTCTTTCATGGTCAGCTGAATTAAAACTTGACTGTGTTTGTGGATTGTTTTTTGTTTTCTTAACCAAACATTGGTCTATAAAAGTATGTTAAATCTACACCGATCGCTCATTTTTGCTCTTAGAAACCCACATTTTTACAGGTGGTGCGTTTTCAATTGAGTTCAGTATATAATAGCTCGTTCATGTTGAAATACGAACTGCTGGCGTTTAGTGTCTCCAAAAGTCCTTGTCATAAAGTATCTCCTTTAGTTTGATCTTCATAACTTAGAAATATTCTGTTGCATAAACAATGTAGGATGTATGTAATTATGTATTGTTGATATTGAAGTCTTTCTTAGCGGAGTTACATTTTCTGTAGCATCTCTTTTTAGAAATACACATTACGAACAGTATACCTCAGGTATTCGCGTTTCAATATGTAGGGCTACAATGTTTGTGCTTGGTTAAAGGTGGATGAAACAGCACTGTGAGAAAAAAGTTGTCGTTGGGGTTATTGTAAGGGTAAACAGATTCCGGCTCCCTGCAAATCTTGCGGCGAGGGGGTTCAGAGTGACATACATTGTTGCCTGCCCTGGATGAGACAAGATTCGGCAAAGACATATAGCTTTGGAAAAGAGAGCCAAGCAGCAGTTCTAATTGGTCTTGGACGAGCTCTTTACAATTCGAATTCCCATTTAGACAATATGCTTGTATATGGTATACCAATCTAAAACATGACTATGGATAAATATATTGACCAGCTGTTGGCTGAAATGGAACTACCGGAGCCAGTGCGTGATGTTGTGACCAACATCCTGGATTATCCTATTCCTGAAGAAGTAAAGAGACGATTGCTCAAACCCCTGTTCCAAGGAGAAACCTCGACCTTCCCCTCCACCTCGTAAAGCAAAGAACAGGAAAAGGAAGGTCGTCTGGGCAATAGGAGATTTTCTGCGGGGTTGGCAGATGGATGTGCCTCAAGGTCATCCCCTCAGCGCAGATCCAAAAGCCGTCCTGGAGGGTGTGCGCCCCCAGATCCACCAGAAGCTTGTAAAAGAGATTCACGCTGTCAATGGAGTCAAGTTCCAACTGGCACCCAAAGTCCAGCTTCAAAAAGGCAGCCCTCATGGTAGTGAGGAGTACACGGACCCTGTGCTCTGCCACAAGGAGGCTGTTCTGCAGGCCAGTGAGATGAATGAGATACTAGCCAAGGCTTTCCCCCACATCCAGGAGATACTCAAAAAATTGACCCAGAGAGGCTCAGGGTGGGTTGATAGAGTTCTCACTCTATGGCTGCAAATTGCCAGGCATCAGACGCTGAGGGGTGGCTCATACATTCTACTACCTGCAGCAGTGAAGAACAAGAAAGTTGTTGTAAACGTGAAGAACACTGATGATCACTGCCTCCGATGGGCTCTACGATCTGCCCTGTTCCTTGTGGTTACAGACCAACACAGTTTTATATAGGATCCCACCAAGGACGACCTTGATTTTATAGGGATCGACACCCCCAAACCAGTCTCCCAATCAACCTGGATCAAAAACCTCAAACGACTTCTGTATGACCAGAGCAAACACCGGGATCGCAAGCATTTCTGTGAGTGGTGTCTTCACTGCTACACCAGGGAAGACCTGCTGCAAGCCCACAAGCCAGTGTGCCGTGGGATTGGGCAGACTGCGGTGAAGGTGGAGATGCCATTAGAGGGGGAAAACAAGATCACCTTTCAAAATCACTACAAGCGGTTGCCAGCCCTGTTTGTCATATACACCGACTTTGGGGCTCTGACCTATAAGCTCGAGGGCAGCGAGTTTGACCCCAGAATGGGCAACACTCAGGAGACACAGCATCACGAGGCCTGCAGTTACTGCTATATTGTAGTGCGTTGTGATTGCCACACCAAAAGCCCTGTGGAAAACGCCAACAATTTCTATGGCTGGGCAATGAGCCAGCCGCTGCCTACAGGTGGATTTGAGTGGGTGGAGGACTGCGACGAGCTTGCAGCAAGCATAGCCAACCATCCAGCCGACAGCTCAGAAGGCTTTATCCTCGAGGTGAATCTAGAGGACCCAGAGGAGCTTCACAAGGCGCACAATGCCTACCAGCTGGCCACAGAGCGCATGGTAATTCAAAAAGATGGATGTCGGATTGTCAGCATGACCTCCTAGGTGTTGAGGTGGCACCTACCGAGGCCCTAAAGCTGGTCCCCAACCTCCACGACAAGGAATGCTATGTGCTTCACTACCGCAATCTGCAGCTACACATGAAATTCGAGCAGAGCCCTTGGATGGAGCCCTACATTAAGATGAACACCGGAATGAACTCCGGAAGATGAACGGATGAACTCCGGAAGAGGGCAACCAATGACTTTGAGAAAGACCAAACGTATCAATCTCCAACAGGCCTTTGCACAGTGCCCTGTTGTTATGTATTCGACGTCTTTAATGAAGGGTCAAATGGTATATAGCACATGATAAGAAGAGTTTCCCAGAAATAATAGAACTAAGAGTGTTATCACAATGTTTAATGTGTTAACAAACGTGAAAAATTATGACATACAGAAAAAAGTTCCAACACCTGCTCAAAAGTTAAGCATCATCAACTTCAACATTAAAATTTTCCCCAAAACACAACATTGAGAAAATCAAGTGAATACTGTTAAAACGAGGTTATGTTATAAGGAGGAAACATTTGCACGTGCCATGTGAGAGTTGCTGATGCATGGTAACCCTATGCATGGCAAAGTTCAAGTTTAAACATGTGTTTTGCGTAACGTCACCACAGTCTGAAATCGATTCGTTCATCTTGTCCAACTGTGCAAAGATGACGAATTAGTGACAATGAACGGTGGTATGTCATGTACATGTAGGGATGCATGACCATCCTTTTTCCGAAAACATTCAACTGAGAATGTGTTCTTGAGTTAAAACTTGTTTCTAGTCGTCTGGAAACACCTCTCACGAACGCACCCAAACCAAGTCCGTGACGTCACATCCTTTAGTCATCCTCTTTCTTCTGGAGCACAGGACGTGTGTGTTAAACCGGAAAGGAACTGCAGGGGACGACGGGTGGGCTCTGTTGAGTTGTAAGACAGGATAAGTATAAATAATAAATATATATATACTCCACTATTAGTATATTTTTATTATCCTGTCTTACAACTGATGCCTTATCCGCCAGTTGGAGGCTGGGTAGAGGCAAGGTCCTTGACGGTGATTGGATGCGAAGCAGGTAAGGCGTGGCTTAGGTACGGGAGGTGTAGTACCAGATGTAGATAGCTACTTCGTGGGTTTCGGTCCGAACCAGAATGGTGCTGCAAAACGATGCTCTCGAGAGGCGCACTACATACTCTTCGAGCTACTGCTAACAGGGGCGAACGTGTACTTCCAATCAAAGATACTACTGATGACATCTCTTCATGGGAGTCGCACAAAGGAATTATAGTAACTATAATCACCTTCGATCTGTCCACCATTCTCTGGATGTATGGAGGTACAGGATCGAGTCTCTCTCATCCTCTCTGGGATGATGGGAGCTGCTAGGCGACAACCGCGCGGCCGAGTTGGTTCAATCTTTTTAAATCCTGGACTGAAGGTCTCCGAGGTAAAAGATGGCGAAAACCGTGTCAGTCCTCCAAAACACCCTCTCATAATGTTCTGGAGGGAGCAGTTCTTAAACAGCGCAGTTGAAGCGGAGATGGCCCGGATCTTGTGTGGGTTGTTCGAGGCTGGTGACGGCAGATGATACTCTTTCAAAGGTGTCCGTTGCAGCCAAAATTAGACTGTGCTTCTGGAGACCTCTGTGGTGGAACCCGGAGCCAAAGGAATGAAGAGACGTCGCAGACATCTTCCGAGTGTTTTGGTCCTATGAAGGTAAATTCTTAGATCTCTGACAGGCATAGAGAACAGTCTTCAGCATCTCTGTGTCCTAGGACCGAAGCCAAGGCTGGGGTGTAGAAAATCCTATCCGGCTGACCAGGGAGTTGGTTCTTGGCGATGATGTTGATGTGTCAGTGAGAGATCTCAATGTATCTGTGAGGGAAGTCGATATATCAGAGAGGGATTTTGATGTGTTAGTGAGGGAAGATGATGTACCAATGAGGGATGTCGATGTACGAGAGAGGGATACTAATATATTAGAGAGGGATGTCTATGTGTCAAAGAGGGATGGCGATGTACCAGAGAGGGATGTTGATGTCTCAGAGTTTGGTTTGATATATCCGAGAGGGATGTTGATTTATGACAGAGGAATATTGATGTATCAGAGAAGGATGTCGATGTATCAGAAGGATGTTGATGTACCAGAGAGGGATGTTGATGTATCAGAGAGGGATGTTGATGTATCAGAGAGGGATGTTGATGTATCAGAGAGGGATGTCCATGTATCCGAGGGATGTTGATGTACCAGAGATGTTGATGTTTCTGCAATGGATGTCAATGTATCAGTGAGGGTGTTAATGTATCAGACAGGGATGTCATTGTATCAGCCAGGTATGTTGATTTATTGAGAGAGATGTTGATGTATCAGTGAGGAATGTTGATGTATTAGAGAGGAATGTTGATGCATCAGAGAGATGCTGAAGTGTTAGAAAGATGCGGGCTGTTAACTTCTTGTTGATAAACAAGACTGATGTGGGTTCAACAGTTTTATTCAGACGCATCAGTGCCAGACGACCACATGGCTGCAAGCGAGACGGTGCACTGGCAAACAGTTGCCTGTGACGTTACATACAGTAAACCGGTGTTACATAACTTTGTTCTGTTACAGTAATGACAGGTCCTCTGAAGTCTCTCGTGGGCTTCCCGCACCCTTTAAGTACCACTATCCTTGAATACGAATTGGTCATGTGTAAACATTCTGTCTTGGACACTGAGTAGCCAAACGGCTAATGGTTCATTTGGGGTAGCTTCTCCAATGGCCTGCCAAATAGCTCCTCATAGAAATGGACTTCTCTACTTTTGGGAAAAAGTAGGTATTTGGACCAGACTTGGCCGTTATGGTAAATAAGTTCTACATCTGCCCCACGAGATTGGTATTTGCTGCTGTTATAGATGTCCTACCCAGTGATGTCCCGTAGAATAATTGCCCTCTAGAGAATCTTTTACATTTCAGACACATCAGCAACTGTGGCGCCAGTCTCACGAAATCTCTTCTCCCAACCCTGTAATTTCTGGCGTCGCATAGGTATAAGTCCCTGGCCCCTCAGAGATCACTCAAAGTGTTCCGTCACTCTCTGCGCAACACAATCAAAATCGCCATTTCTTAATGGGACTGGATTAGCGAGATCTGGCTATCTGATGGGATAGACACCATATACGACTGCAGTGACTGGATAGGCGTTCTGATTAGATAGTATACATTGTCAATGCGCTTCTTTAAGCCTGGTTTAGTGTTTCGAGTAATCTCCACGATGCCGCCTTTTGTCTCTCAACTGGAACTGGATAGAATGTATCCTTGATAACCCAATCATCTTCATTTTGCTCCCGAAAATATTTGGTTTTGCGAAGAGTTGGTCTGGTCACATGTCATACATGTGCTTTCAAATGAATCCCAATTTACTGTGTACGTCCATGATGGGGAGAGAAAGGGTTAGTGTCATACAATTTGTGCAAAGGTGCAAGCAGCGTTTCATTGGAATTGGGATAAATCACTTCCAACACAAATCTGGTGTAAACACTGCTGTTGCCTAATGCGAGCTCGAGCATGGCTACCCTTTGCTTTCCAGCAATTGAACACATGCAATACAGTGTCAGGACGCCCACCCCCTCTGTTTATGGACGTATATGGGTCCACATTTTGTCGTCCAGGAAGACAACGCCTGTGCTCACCGTGCATCGTCAATGCTTATCTCCAGCACCACAATATCCACAGAATACCATAGCCAGCAATGTATCCAAACCATCCCCCCATTGAACTCTTCTGGTATATTCTAGGGAGATGTGTGCGTCAACGTCATAAGACACCGACCACGTTGAATAAGCTTGGCCAGATGTTACAAGAGAAGCCACATAGCCTCCCTCAAATCACAATTGGGAGACTCATACGCAGAATGCCCTGTCGAGTAAATGAATGTTCAACACATCGTGGCAGCATTACGCAATAATGCTCTAAAGACATTAACTTGGAAATTTTCCATCTTGCCCCCATCGATATCGTTCTTCAATATCGTTGCCCCGTTTCAGTTACCAATAAACCAAATATGACCCAGGCGCGCTTCTTTTTAAGTATTGTTGACGGATCAGCTGCATCCACATGAATATAGAAAATTAGACTCACAGTTCGGGCAAGGTGATACGTCTTGACATTTCTTGTATTTCAGTAGGCAACTATGACGACCGAAATACTCTGTTCGACGCGTTGTTGGCTCCAGAAAGATACAACAGTCATGTGCTCCCTGTTTGCCAAGAAGAGAGTCCCATTAACGTCACCTTGGGTCTTAGATTGAGACAAATATCCGCTCTGGTAGGTCAAAGCTTCTCTTCTTTCTTTAATGCGTTCTGTACAATATTGCTGATCTCATACATGGGAAGTATTTTTGCAGGGGGATGGCCAGCATCAATGGGGGGGGGGGGGGTATCATCTTGTGAAACGTACATACCGGTGTTGGTATTGACACACCGAGCGTCATGATCAGTCAGCGCACAAGACCATCATTGCAGAAAATTCGCTGAGCCCCCTCAACAGGATTACAACCTGTTTTCTGCAGGATGGAGGGGAGAGGTGTTTCCGATCGATCGACCAACTACTTCACCCAGAATACATCCCAGCTCAGTCTGTGTCTATTTCGACATTTTAAGGTTGGATACGTGGTCAAATTCAATGTGTTCTTTCCGCAAAAAAACTTTGGGACTGATGCGTAAAACATATATCATATTTAATGCATCTAATACAAATAAAATACTAAATCACTCCCTTGTGTTTTAATATCTAAAAGCGTTCGCAAACTGTCTGAGCCTTCTTGTTGTGTACATCGCTTCGTTCTGCTACATGTCGGCTAATATGAATAATGTACATGTATGTATCTTGAATAGCCTGCCACTCACGCAGCAAGTGATCATGGAGAATATGCAACAACGTAAACAAAGTACCGATGCTCTCAACAATGTTTTCGATCGTTTGCAGTAGTTTCAAAACACCCGGTCTGCATTCGGCACAAACTGTGACGTGTCACTATTTTTGTCCAGCTACCTTGTAATCTCTATACAAGTGAAGTTTTAGTCGGGATGCGAGGAATCGCTTTGTTTTGGAACTGTAAGGAGTCTGTCTAAAAATGGAAACTGAATCCTTTTCAGTCTGCGGGGGGTTACGACGTTATTTATTGACGCAAACACTTTTATAATGTCTACTCTACGGTATATGTGATTTATTTAACACAAAATGGTCCAAACATTTGTCCCGCTAGGGAACACGTATCCAACTTTAAATGGACGCAGTTAAATAGACTTACATCCCCGGATTTCACGACAAGACGGCAAGCAGTGAAAGCCACGCTAAATAAGCGAGAGAGCTTCGGAGGTAAAGGCGTGAATGTTAGACTCTCACTATGTGTCACCATTGACACGTGGTAAATCAATATATAATATTCCAACATTTTTGTCATACTATTATTGTTTGGCGTGTATGTATATGTATTAGTCCGACTTTGTAATTTTGTTATATCTAGTCATCTATACACATCAGCATTAATTAAGCACCACCCAAAATAATTGCTGATTGCAACCAAATGGGTTCAAACCAAAGAACCCAACCACTGATATTTAAATATCACGGGTTATTATAACGGGTATTATAACGAGTTTATAACCACATCTCTGGTTTCCATATTCTGAATATTCTGAATGAACACAATCATATGACATGAAAACGGGTGGTGCTTAATTAATGCTCATGTGTATAGTTCCTGAAGGCTACGGCGCAGCTCAAAACCAGTAACTGATTACAAGATATACTTTTGTTACGATTGTAATGCCGAGGCCATACGGTGTACATCTGTATGGTCATAACTGTGGTTAGTGGTTACACTTTAGGCTTTTGTTAAAGCAACTCACTTATTTCTTTTATGGAACTTATGGAACGATAAATATACATACACTAATGTACATACGACGAATAATACACACAAGATATGGCCTGCATGGTTGTCGGTTTTACAGCCTCTTGAATAGCCTCATATATTTTGGGACCCACATACCATATAATAGAAAAATTTGAATTCCGAACTTTCCCATAGAAACTTGAAAATATTCGTAAACCTTCGGAAACGTTTGACTTGCAAATAAATGCATTCGTTGCGTATTCAGAAAACATTCGGAAATCGACGGAAAAGTTTGGAATGAGGCTAGCTATTTGAAAATACATCCGTCTGCATCTGCCGGGACTAAGGGAATACGGCGTTATTTAATTAGACATACACTTTTGCAATATGTACATGATTTACAGTTTATATTATTTATTTCACACATATAGCACCAGACTTATTTTAGCGTTCGGGAGCACGTATCCAACGTTAAAACTGAGGCCACACAGTATACAGTTGCCGCATGGCCACATATGTACTTCTCCACATTTAAATTATGCATGTATGCCCAGCAACACGTGATTGATATCCTCCTGGATGTTGACGAAGTTCAGGACACTCTCCTATTCTGGACAAAATTATGTTTATACTTACGGCTGTGAGTTAATTAAGATGGCGGTTTTATATGTTGTGACGGCTCTTCCAACCGCAGATTCAGTCTCCTGTCTGCACGTGGTCACGTGATTATTGATGCATGGTTCGTCCTCATTATTGAAATCTTAAATAATTTACAGAACGATTGTGGCAAACATGTTGTTGAAATGTTCCTGGCTTGACACCTCTCACCTCAAGCTGCTCTGAACTAATGTCCCCGTGGGGCTTCCTGGGAGTGACGTGGTGTCACTTAGATAGAATAGGGCCTCAGTAACCCAATGCGTGTCGTACA
>JAUELE010084746.1:0-15063 GCA_031471655.1 Diodora aspera
GTGGCCCGCGGCCCCCCCCCCCCCCCCCCCCCATATGGCTGTATCAGTTTTATGCGACCGTCCCCCAGCTGCTACTATAAAAGACTGGTCTCTTAGCCAGACAGCTATCGGTTCGGATTCCATCTTGGTGAGCTGGTCGTTAGTTTGTAATTATCACAGTGATATAACTGCAACATTGCTGTAAACTAAGCAGTTCTCTGTAAGCGTTTACATCGAAATACAAGGGATATAAAACATTCTAAACTGAGGATCAAAAGAAAGTATACCACAAAATGATGCAAACTCTTTACTTCGAGGGTATAAGAATTTGACAAGATGCCAAAACTGATAAACAAAATAATCACTATTAAATACCAATGAGATCTTTCTTCAACATTATTAAGGGCCAACTTTTTATGAAGAAAAAACAGTTTGCGTATACTTTCTTGTGATCGTCAGTTTACTGTCCGCCACACGGTAGTGGATTGTTAACGGTCGGTGTACCGTCTAGAAGCTTGGAAGATAAGTTGCGACCTTTGTTTCTTTTGCACTGTTAAGTATGGGCACTCAGTATTATCATGCCTTTCACAACGAAGATTAGGATATCATGTCGGGTCTATAATTATTGTTCATGAATTAAGTATGTCATTTATGAATTAATTATATGATTAATGGATGGTTAATGAATATTCCGCAAAATTAAATACACTGAATTGTGTATCCTTAAACTACTGAAGAAAATCTTGTAATTCTGTCACCTTGCTTCATTTGTATTTGAAGTAGAGACACTCAGTATCGTGATGCTCTTTCACAAACAAGATTAGGACATAGGTCTATAGATTAGGACATATATAGATTAGGTCTATAGTAATATTAATATATAAATTAATTAAAAGGTTTCCTTCTAACTTCAGCAGTAGATACGTATGTAGATTATTCACGTGAGGCTATGAAAAAAACTGTGTATAAATTATTATACTTGTATATACAGCATTGTTTGTTTTATTTGGGTTATACTTCTGTTTTATATAACGTTTTTTACAATCTTATGTGAACAGTTAGAACTCTTGTAAGATAAATTGTTGTTTTTTATGTTACAATTGCAACACATGAAGTCGCGTGTAACTCCGAAACATCTGGACTGGGTTATTTTTATCAGGGGCGGCGCTAACACTACAACTGATCCGTTCAAATGTGTTTCCGCAATCTGTTCTTGTAATTTACTATTATACTAAAAACGAAATACATCTAAAGAGAGTTGATTCTGTTCTGCTTTAAATGAATTAAATGTAAAACGTTCAAACAAGGGTTTTATCGTATCCACTGGACTAAAAATTAGTCTATGAAATATTCAATTATATATTAGTTTTATTTTCCTTCCTTCTACTTACAATTTCATATGTGGAATAGCATATAGTCTAGACTTGCTTAACCTGAGCTAGACTGACTCAGGGCTCTATAACAAAAAACTACAGTCACAGATGCAGGACTATAGACCCACGCAAAGCTTAAGATTTCTACTGTACTCATAGCTTATACTAAAATCTTAATGGTAATATGTTTACAGCATTAAATTCTGTGGCACATCACTAGAAATAGACCATTATGCTTTTAATCAAAATTTTATCTTATTTTAATGTAATCTTTCTTGTACTAATTATGTACATATATTTAATAATATGACATCTATTTAAACATATTAAACGATAAAAATCAAAACTTGATGAGGGAGCATATCAATAGAAATATCATAATATTTTGATTTATGAATGAGCATACTTGACTTTTGATATTTCTTCATATTATGAATACACTGAATCGATAGTTTGAAGACTATTGCAGACCCGTTTCACGCTTCTTAGCATTAAACAGTGCCTGTTTGGCTGATCGAAAATGGCACGTGGCTAAAAATCGCTGAAAGCTCTATCAGATTTTCAAATAATACTTCATTCACACTACAGTATTGACATTTGACTGTCATGTTTAATATAAACAAAAACATGTTGACGTGTAGAAATTAACACGCGTCAGGATTTGAAATTGAACACGAAAAGTAAACCAATGTTGTACTAGTGCTTTTAAAGGTTTTGTAACCATTCACATGTGTTCCAACCAGCGACACTTAATGAAACTCAATGTATGCAGTGAGAACAAGGGGTAATCCATTACCGATGAGGTCTCGTGCGACTAAGCACGTGCGGCGCACGCGCTGTCCGCTCGCCATCTGGTGAGCAGTCCAAGCATATGTCTTGGACACTCTTCAGTTGATAAAACCTTCAAGATAATACTTCATTTTCAATCATTTTAATTCAGCTAAATGAATTCATTTGATCACGCATTACAACACGAAAGACAGTCACTTTTGTTGATCAAAATAACCCCAGGACACCGCCGCGTTCACGTGCAAAGCGAGCAGCGCTATCTGGCGGCACTTGGGTGACTGCTTGATGCTGTTCTAATATGGCACCCGTGAGACAGAAAAATGAATTAAATGTGATGAATTATTGTTAAAGAACCAACATAGTTCATTACATAATCAGTTCACGCGCACACATCGACTTTACAGATTATGTCTGCATAACATTAAAGTTCGTTTCGGATTCAAGTCATTCAAGTCCAACATCACAAAAAAACACACAACGGAAATATACCTGATAATAAAGTGGAGAGTCACTGTGAGAGTCTCTTGTATAGTTATCACATGCGCTGGAGAACGTTCAAAGTCTAAATTATTGATGAAATTTTATGTAGCAACGACGCCGCGTTGGGTCCCAACATATACGGTGAAATGAGGCTTCTTTGGCACCCCAAGGCGGACCCCCCGAAGAGGGAGGGGCGACCCAAGAAAGCTGAATGAGGAGACAGACCGGATTGGGGGAACATGCCGTTGCTATGGAGACCACTGGGGGAGGTAGGCTGCCCGGGGGTGGGAGATGGAGGGTCTGTACCATCGTGCAATTTCCTCATGTGCTTCTTGAGGTCAAAGTTTCTGCAGAACCCTTTCCCGCAGACATGACAGGTGAAGGGCTTCTTGTCATTGTGTGTATGCATGTGAAATGTCAGGTTATAGACTTGGTGAAAGGCTTTGTTACATATATTGCACTTGAACTGTTTCTCAGTGCTGTGGGTCAGTTTATGATTCTTATAGTTGCCCTTTTGGTGGAACCCTTTCCCGCAGTACTCACACACCCAGGGTTTGTAGCCCTGGTGAATGCGCATGTGCGTGTTGAGAGTCGAACTCCGATTGAAGCATTTGCCACATGTCCCACACTTGTGTGGTTTCTCCGATGTATGAATAATCTTGTGTCGACACAGTGTACTAGCCTGCCGAAAACCCTTGCCGCAGATCTTACAGATGAACGGACGCGCGCCTGTATGAACAGGCATGTGACGTGTCAGATTGTAGTGGGCGTTAAACACCTTGCCACACTCCAGACAGGTAAATGTCTTTTGATTTTTGTTGACCGGTTTTTTGTTGTCCGGGGTTGCATTGTTGTTCTCCTCGACCTGATCTTTTTCGCTCTCTTCATCAAAACTTCTTGATGTTTCCTCTGTATCTCTCTTATCTGGGGAAATTAATTTTGTCTCACTTTCAAAACTCTTGGTTTCCGTCTTTTCACGAGAAAATATCTCTTCCTGTGTTGGAAACCTTCTGTCGAGTTGCTTGCTTTGAGGAACAGCGTGTGGCACGGCAGAAAACTTCAACATGTCCATATTAGAATACACTCTGTCCTTTGCAGGCGATAGGGAGGTTTGGTGGAGAAGTGAATAATTTCGGAGAAGCTGGGCATGGTAATCTTCGTATCCCGATCTGCTCAGACTTGAAAATATGGGGTGGAAATAGGGGTACAGCTGACCAGGTTCCCGGAGATCCCGGGGGACGTTCAGAATCCCAGAGCGACGCCCGTCCCCCAGAAGAAAATTGTTGTAAGCAGCTTGTTGGTACGAGGCAGTGAGCAGAGTAGGGTAAGAAAACCCGTTCTCGGTTTTCGGTTCCGATCTCATGACTTTCTTGAACGCTGGGACATGTTCTGGGGAGGGTGCTCTTTTTTCCGGGGATTTTTTCGGGGTGAGTTCCATGATTTTATCAATAGAAAAAGCCAGTTTGGGTTTCTCGCCCTCATTCCTCGGTTTCGGGGGAGGTGTCATCGATCGTGGGAAACAAACTTCTGTATTCATTGTGACGACCTGAAATAGATGAAGTCAATATTACCTAATGCAGGGGGAAATTAGAAAGATATTTCTCTATTTTTTGTTATGATTATGAGAAAACAAATATTTGAATCAAGTTGAAAACGATGGATAAACGTAAAATTCATTCAGGTTTGTTTTTTACAATGTAGTCTGATTATTTCGGGCCAGAAAATTTATATTTCTTAAAAAATAAAAAAATAAATATTGTTTAACCACAGTGAACATTATACTGCCAGTAATTACCTGTAATTTACTGTATCGGAAAGAAACAGGTTAGTTTCTTGTTAATATTTAATTGAGGCAAGTTATCACAGCTCAGAGACCACACAAAAACTGCTTTTGAATTTATTCAAACACTTGTCAATATCTAGGAAAATGTATGTAATCGAGTCACAAATTGATATATCTTTGACAGTTTGTAAAAGGCAGAATTAGTACATTCAACGTTGCATCTCTCCCGGGCATTCTCAATGTTGCCGTAAATACAAATACTGCTCACGTTTTAACGCAAATCTATTTATTGAAGAATAGATTTATTTTTCTTCTTTAACCACTTCCTATATATTTAAATACTTTCTAGGATATAACACCACAGCATAGTAAGATTTTTAGAATTGTTATCAAGGAATTAAAATTATTTTGCTGCTATTTATTTCAGAAATTATACTTGACATTTAACACTAAAACACAGAATACGTTTATACATAAACTATATTGACTTGTATATTTCACAAATCGCATGAGCTACGACATGTGACATATGCGCTCAGTTTTCACACAATAACTTGTACAAATAGAATTTAGCTTTATGTGTGTTGTCTTTCCGATATTAAAGCTTGAGAATCCGACTTGACTTAACTAGTCTAGGCACTTTAGATCTGTAAACAATTTTGTTCAGTAAGTTTATATGTTAAATAATTCTTGTTGCTAATGTTAAAATTGTTGGAAGCATTAATCACATCCAGGATGTAGTTGCCAAGGAAAAAGAGCAAATCATGTTCAATCAACAATACATTTACATTGACATAATATTGTTCATCCTGTGCACATAACCCCAAATATTTTTTTAAGTAATTTGAAATAATTGTAGATAGTAAGAAGTCGATTAAAAAAAATACGCAACAATTTAACATTTTATGGTGGATTACAAAACTGGTTTAACAAATTTGCAGACAGTTTTTTGGGGGAAACACGAAGTTTTATATGAACAAAAACGTACCTGTTTACAGCTGACCAATGTCTTTCATGAGTTGAATATCCAAGACGAACCGGGTATGGAAGGGGGCACTAGATATTTACCCCCGTCACTTTTCACACCGATGATATTTGAAATATCCAGGCAGGAAAAAGTGAATGTTTAGATGTGGATAGTTGGACTGGGTATGTTGAAGAGGTCAGATGGCGGCGTTATATACAAGGCAAGCCCCCTCCCTCGCCACTTTATGCCCACCCGTTCGATGGTACTAGTCGCTGTCAGCTTCGTGATAGGTCAATACAACGACAACTTTCTCATCAACACAAGTGATCAGTTGTGACTGTCAACTGGCCAATCAGATCGCTCTACCAGCGACTGCCACTCCGTCAGCGAAAAGAGGCGGTGCTTCAACGAAGTGGGCGTGGTTTATGCTCGCTCGAAATGACAGGTGTCGTGCTTTGACAAGGAATCTCTACACTCGATTTGATTTCGGCGTGTGGATTAATGTTTAATCGGGGAAACATTTTCTGGTTGATATTTGAGTGATCGTTCTTGCTTGTGGCAAGCACTCTGTAAGAAAATAACTACCACCATCTTTCAAGAGTCAATTAATCTAAGACATGGATATCGCAAAGAATAATTTGGACATGTTTTAATTTCGTAATTTGCTATCAATTATGTTATACCACAGAAGAAAATTCTGTTTTATCGACCTAGCCCTCATACAATCTTAAAGTAATGACAGACGAATTGTTGAAATGAGGGTATTGAAAAAGAATTCTTTCCTTGCGTTTAAAAAAATTGCATTTTCACATCGCCTTTCATGAAACGACAATAATTTTGTTGAAGAAAAACTGTCTAACAGATTCTATGCAGAGAGCAAAATAATGAATTTGCTGTTAGTTTATGTATATAAAGACTGGCTAACCTTTACTGCTCATATTGAAATACACATTTTCTTTCAAATATTTATTTTTTCCTTTTGTTCATTTCTGTCAATTAAATACGAAATAGACATCCAGAAATATACTACGTTACACATATAACAGGAGAACATACTCTAGCCCTGCAGTTATATTCACAAACCCCAGTTATGCAGTTTATGCTAAATTCAGTATTGTTTAGTTTGTCTTCGTAAACAAGTCCCAGTAATGCGTCTTCCCATGCAAACATTTGTTTTCAATTAGTAACACATACAGTTTGCACGGGTTGCCTGGTTAAGTGTTAAATATACTCGTATGATTAAATAACCATTACGTGAATGGAATTTGTTTTATAACACAGATATTCTATATATTGTATAATTTATATCTATTTTACTTATACACGTGACGTTATTAATTGCGAAATCAATACATTTTTCATTTTCGAAGGGGAGAATTTTGAAAAATCAACATGCAAAATCAGACCATTTTACGAGTGTTTATAATATTTTGAGGTTTATTTGATGCTAAGACCGACGAAGCACCGGAAATGATTTGATAAGGTTGTTAAGTATACAACATTCGAACTGTCACACTCAACACATTTGAATGGTATTAAATTCTTTCGTACTGCAATGTCAGATTTGATAATGAACTCGTCAACGGCTACGCTTAAATGAACTCGTAATGTAACATATCAACAGCGATTGTTTCACGGCCACTTGGTCCACGGTTTACTGGTGACATATTTCCCTAACGATAGAAACACTAATCCCCATTGACGGCCGTAGCCAGCCCGCTGTCTTTCCGGCTTAGCTGCTGATGTGGCGCGAAATCTCGCCCGCCGTGCTCGTGCCATTTCGTGGATCTACCCGTCAAGGAGTGAAACGGACATATGCGGATGACAAAAATAAACGTGAATTTCCGTGCGAGACACAATACGTTTACAAATGACATCGTTTCTGTTTAACATAACACTCACATTTGAGTTGGATCAAGAAATATATTGCGGTTGTTAGGTTTGGGATGAAAACTGTAGTTGTAACAAACCTTGACCAAACCATGAATAATAATTGTTTATACATTGCTATACCTAAATCAAAATAGACTACTTTAATATTTAAAATATTTTTTTTTTTTACATTTTTGATACCCTTTTTGAAATTTTGGATAAGTCCAATATGTGGACTTTAGGATCGTATATTTATTCGTTTTTATTTCGTTATCTAGTTTGGTCGGTACAATGAGTATGATTTTAGAGGGTAAAAATTGGGTCGGTCCATTGTAGGTATGCTTGTCGAGGGTTAAAGTTAAAGTTGTGTCAGCACATTGCGTCTGCATCATTTTAGAAGGTTAAACTTGTCTCAGCACATTGTGATAGTGTCAGTAAAAGAAATCAATCTTAATGTGTGTTTCTTGAGTATTTATTGATGAGCATAATGGCCAGTTTTAGCTTACGTCATCTTAGGATGTACTTTATTCACTATGGCGTCAGCAACAACCAATAAAAGCTAGTTCGTTTAATCATCCTATATATGAATATAAACATGTCCAACTATGTAAGTCGAGTTTGATAAATCATTTTATATCGAGACAGCTCCCGACATTAAGAACCGGTCTTTACAACTTCCTTCCTATATATTGATCTAAACGTGTCTTACGAATGTCAATGTAAATATGACGAAGTCCAAATGTCACTTCTTGCAGAGACCTGCCCCTCAAGTGTCTGCGTCGCGAGGTTCCACTCCCGAGGTGTGGGGATATACGTCACGCCATTGGGGTCACAGGGCATGCATGCCGAGAGGCAAAGGGCAACCTGATTCTAGTTATGGCTAATTTTCATTGTTTGGTACAAGCAGATATAATAATTTCATCAACAATTTTGGCCGGCTTTTGAATATTATATAATAAGTGTGGCCACTTTTGTGTATGTAGGATTTGGTTGGTTATTTGTTGGTCAATAAAGGAAATAATTTTGTCTGAGAGTCTTACTTGATTTGCTTTGTTCCTTAAAAGCAAATATTGCATGCACTTTATTGTTTACCTGCTCATTTGTAGGTTGATTTTCATTGGTAAATATACTTGACTATGTTCGTGATTTAGTTAATTTGTTCAATTCTTTACAGATAACTGATTGGTGACGTGTTTGATTGACTGCAATGGCCAATGCAGTTAAATATTACATGATGTTTATTGTTTACGGACATTTTTGCATGTTCTACTTGACTTCCAATGACATCATAAATGTTACATTCTTTAACATTTTATATTATTGGAATGTTGTTAGAGGCTGCACATCTGCATGTTTAAATACCTAATTGATAAACTAAATCAAGAATAGTCGCAAATATTTGCGCTCACAGTGGTCAAGTGACACACCATTAAATTAAGTTAGACACATGATACGTCAGATACAACAATCCTCGACACGTATAAATTCACACAATACCATACGCGGCGACTTAAAAGTATCTCCTGTTTTCATTGTACGACTGATCATCTTTAAGCTTTGAAGTAAATGGTTAAAATGGTATTCCGTTACTTGAATTATTACCTGTAAGGTATGTTGCCACGCTTTGGCTGAAACACTGCCACAACACTGTTAAACAAATTTTCATTCATTCGCTTTTTTGTATGCTTTTAGCAAAGGTAAGGATTTAACGATTGAGATTATACTCTCTGATCATAACAACACTCAAGATGTCGTGGCAAATATCACCTCAGAAGACTCTCCCCCACCCCTTCCAGTGTTCACGACTGCCCAATTCCTTTGGACTCCGGGGGCTGTTTGGGGTCCAGAATGCAGACTGACCTTTCGAAACTAAACCCAACTCTTATTTCCACAGATAGGCCTAGAGTTTATTTTTTTCCAGTTCAGGGTTTGTCATCTGGCGTAATAAGTCCATGTATTGATAGTCCAATGTATTTTGTCTATATTGATTTTGCCACAAATGATTTGATTTGCCACTTGGTCTTCGACAAGGAACATTCCTCTCTGACGTTGTCAGACAGGACATTAAACCAACAAGACGACATAAAAGCCGAACAATTACCGGGTCTTGAAACTTCGATGATTGGTGTTTCCGTGTCCGCAGTGTGAAACTTTTTTGCATGACACAGATATTTGATCATGTTAATTTTCACCTATTTACCTACTTAATGTTAATTTCAATCTTTTTTCCTAACCAATATATCACATTCCTTGCCCTGTATGACTTCGTGTCTCTTGAAATACTAAACCTTGCTCCGCTAAAACAGTTATTACCATACCATCAATTTTTTAACGCAATTACAGTTAACATTGGTATGTACAAAATTCATACATATTTCAGGCACAAAATTATGCAGTCTTTAAAACACTGAGATACCTAAAACGGATGGTTGATGGGAAAGGGCGGGAGAGAAGAATGAGCCCAGACCAAAAGTGTTTTTGGAGAGAATTATATATTTACCTGTTGTCAGAACCAAATCTTTAAACAAATACGGTTTAAACAAATACGATGCCGTTCGTTAAGGAATGCCATTATGCGTCGTAGTCTAGCTTCATTGTTTATGTTAAGGACTATCCCTTCTAGAATCATATGTGTCATGTTAAAGTTCTTTCTTTAATGAGATGATGGCCACGTTTAACTCTGTGATGTCCAAACACTGCTATCATTTATGAGGCCAGAGAGTTCTGCAACCCATGCTATCATGTAGAATCTGTCAATACATTCACGGTTAGCTTACGCACAGTAATGTTTGCACAGTAAAACCTTGAAATGGGATCTCTTTAAAAGCATGCTGAATAATATTTAGACTGAGTCTCCCTCTTACTCTGGTGGCTTGCCAAATGCAAATGAAAACAATGGTGTCTAACAGAAATGGTGAGTTTTTATTACTGATGAAGACTAAATAAGAACCTTAATATTTATTTATCTAAACCATAATATATACAGCATGTCAAGTTCAGATATTTGCAAAGGGAAAACATCGGATGATATCACAATATGATACGCATGAGCCGTGATACCTAGTGGATTTATGACGTAAATAGTTAATGTGAAATAGAAGTATAGTTCTATCATTTCCAAATAATATTATTAACAATATATGTACAGTATATTCGTTTCTTTATTAACGATTTACAATATTGTCAGTTACTTTGGACTGAATTAATATAGTGGGGAAAAAACAAGTCAAAATAATAAGTCTTATCATCAACTGTAACATAGGACAAGGATAATAACACTAATATACATACCTATCATAGGACAAGAATAGTAAAACTAAGATACAAATCTCACATAGGACAAGGACTCTAACACTTGCACACATATTTCTCATAGGACACGGAGATAGTAACACTAACATACAGATCTCATATAGGACAAGGATAGTAAAACTAACATACAGCTACCACGTAGGACAAGGACTCTAACACTAACTTAGAGATCTCACATAGGACAAGAATATTAACAATGACATAGAGATCCCATATAGGACAAGGATAGTAAAACTAACATACAAATCTCACATAGGACAATATTAGTAACACTAACATAGTGATCTCCTATAGGACAAGGATAGTAACACTAACATACAGATCTTACATAGGACAAGGGTGGTAACACTGACATACAAATCTCGCACTGGACAAGGATAGCGACACGAACGTACAGATCTCACATAGGACAAGGATTGTAACAATAACATACATGTCTCACATAGGAGAAGAATACTAACACTAACATAGAGATCTCACATAGGACAAGGATAGTAAAAACTAACATACACATCTCACATAGGACAAGAATAGTAACACTAACATACATATCTCACATAGGGCAATGATAGTAATACTGACATACAGATCTCGCATAGGACAATATTTGTAACACTAACATACATTTCTCACATAGGACAAGGGTTGAGACACTAACATACAGCTCTCACACAGGACAAGGATTGAAATATTAACATGCATATCTCACATAGACCAAGGATAGCGACACGAACGTACAGATCTCACATAGGACAAACATTATAGCGTAACAATAACGTACATGTCTCAAATAGGACAAGGATAGTGACACTGCCATACATATCTCACATAGGACACGTTTATTAACATTAACATACCGGTCGCACATAGGACAAGGATAGTACCACTAGCATACAGATCTCACATAGAACAAGAGTAACAACATTAACATACAGAGCTCAGACATAATTATAAGAATCACAGAAAATTGGAAAGGATTAGTGAAGAAACGCTGCACCTAAAGTCTGCAGCGTCTTCATAAAAGCGCGTATGTCCTCGGTCCCTGAACATGACAACACAAATGCTTACCATAGAAAGACTATGTTTCTAACATATTGCGTTCAATTTCAAAATAAATTGTTTTGGCACGGTGCACCCGTTAAGAGCATCATCTTGATCAGAACATTATACGCGAGGCCATCTTCGAGAAAAAAACCATCTTATCTAAAACGCACTGGCCAGGAACTGAAGTCAGGTTATTGAACTATCACAACATCGTCCATTATATCCAAGTGTAGCAATCAATAATTTGACGTATTGTGATCAAAGGGTGCTTACATGCAAACATTACATACGTCACTGCGTTTGATAAATTTACCATATTCAGTTCCTGAATCGATGCCAGTATTTTAGTGTTCTTGTTATTTCCGTTTGTAAAACAAAATGTCGTAAATTGAAATTCTGTTTTTTGGTAAAATAATTCAATATTTCAAGTATGATCCTATAGCTTAACAGAATCATCGGTTAAAAAGATGAAAAAAGCTTATATTAGATTTCTCAATTTACATTTTCGTCAAAAAACAGCTGTGTGATATTCTCGTTGAAATTATTTATTTCTTCTCCAAATTTCACGTGTGTGTGGGAGAGAGAGAGATAGATATATAGATAGAGAGAGAGAGAGAGAGATAGATAGAGAGAGAGAGATAGAGAGATAAAGAGAGAAGAGAGAGAAAGAGAAAAGAGAGAGGGAGATTATGAGTGATTAACGTTCACTTCTTTGGCCGTGTAGGCAAACCGAAGGTAATTAGCATTGTACATTTCGTTGAACTGTGAACTGCAAAAATGAGACAATGTTGCAACGCATTTGAAGTGCATACATAATATGTATGCTGTGTTAGCATTCACTCATGTGTGCACGGGGGGGGGGGGGGCAATATTTATTAAATAGAATATATGTTTACGATCTATATGTGTCCCTATCTATAAAAGCTTAGGTCAATAAACTCATACAACTGTTGCCTGATATTACAAACTGAAACACTGCTGTACAGTGAGATTTTTGTTCTGGTTTAATCGAAAATAAATTTAAAATAAGCAAAACATAGAAATTTAACTTCAAGCCTTCGGGATGTTAACAGTCTTTAATCTGCCTGGAAGATATCATTTACAAATTAGAATCTGCATTTCGATAACGAGTCAAGTTTTATTTTTGCAATCGATTTTCCGCTCAAGAATGGCAAGGATCAAATGAATATCATCGACATGTTTCCTCGAGAAAACCAATAACCATCAGGGTAGTTTGCTGACAGAAGTTTCAGATGTTCAATACGTTTCATACTAGTATTTATTTACCAACTGTATTACTAACGCGATTACATTCTACACACATGTAGAGACACATACTTATGTTACAATAAAGTGTAAAATAACTAAAATTTTGGGTCATTTTGAAAATTGACTGATTCACTTGGGCATTTTGTAAATTGCCTGACCTTATCAGCTTTGGTACAAGTTTGTCTGCCATATTGACTGATTTTGATAAGAATATAAATTATGTATTTGTTTGTTTAGCACATCCAAACAAAATATGATTGTGCCACATCTGACGTATAGTACTAGACCACTCTTAATATTCATGCACATGCATCTATAGCCTCGTTTTCGTTGTTCAGTCAAAGGCTATGGATAAGAGACCTTATGCAGTGTCCAATGAAATGTCTGACTGTGTCCGACTTCTTATGCATAACCTTTGACATGCCTACTAAACCGAGGCTATAAGCGCATACTTATGTATAAATATTACGAGTTGCCTATAACTGGTATTTTGTAAATCTTGTATGATATAAATGATGATAGAGTACATAATTATTCGTATAAGGACTTAGATAAGGAACACCAAAGCCGGAAAACGAGACCAAATTAAATTTTCGCAACAAATGGCCACGATTTGTAACATGTGTTAAGGAACCCCTTGTAGTTCGCGAGCCGGGTTGTAAACATACTTGATCTACAGATGTTAATGAAGTTGAAAACTTTTTTGATGTCCAGGTTTGAGGGAAAACGAGTTGAAGCGAGTTTCGAGCACAGTTATTTAGCCATTGCCAAGAGTAAAACTTTAAGCTCCATGAAGCGATACTTTATATTTTATTGATGTATTTAATGTCGATGCAGATATTACATGATATTACTAGTGATGTTGCTCTTCCGAAATATGATGTTATTCACAGATAAAATAATGCTTGTGCAAGACTAATTACATCCCTTCTGTAACATAAACATAATTATGAGATGCTTCGAAGTTACGTGCACAAATGTATTTTCTTCTTTTGTATTATTGTCCCTACCACGCTCACAACACTTTTTTCAACGCTCATTGTTCAAGATACTTGTTAAACTTTGAATACATAGGGCCGGCAAGTAAATTTCGCGAGAGCTGCCTTGACGACACTTCCGGGAATCTCGTCTTAAATCATACCTGCAACGTCGATACGCTTGCGATTTTGCGCTTCGAACGCATCGGTATTTACCGTCGACATTTATAACGACATTGATCATCAGAAGTCGTCATATGAAAATCCCAATGTGTTGTTTACGCGGGCACGGAACGCCCGGCGTTGTCAATGATGAACATAATTATTCAGTCGTGCGGCGACAACTGTTTCCAAAGCGTGCAAATGGCATTGCATCCAATCACATAGATATATTAACGCTAAGTTGCAAACCGTTAGGGTAAGTTTGGAAAGTTTTAGAAGGCCTCGATTAATCGAGTCGAGGTGTCTGTCAAACCCAATCGCTGAAACCATAGACACTCGCTGGAACCTGGTGAAAGACGGTCTGTAGTCGACGGTCCCCTAGAGCGGGGACTCGAGATCGTCTGCGTTTATTTCCCGATTAATAAATGTCGTAAATTTCTGATATGTTAATATCAGACACTTTAGACTTGGGTCTTTTAGGTTATACCAGAAGATGTTTTTAAAACAAATTATATGGGCCGATATTTGATCCTCAACATGACAACGGTCGGTCGGATGTTTATTTTGTGTGGTCGGCCATCTTTGAATGGTGTGTTTTCGTGTTTGTTTTTGAAGAATGGTTTGAAATAAATATATTGCCGGATAAGTAATTTTTATTAAAAGCTGAAATTCGCATATAAAATACTTGAAACCTTGGTCATTCCGGAGCAATTGTTTTAAAGGTTTGGAAACACTAGGAAACGGCTTGTTTGTAACCGTGAAAGTAGTCGAGCTCGACCAACTCGATGTCATTTCGGGGAAGTAACTAATGCAAACGGGCTCTCAGAGTTCCCGGAAGTCGCGAGACTTTCCGGCCCTATTGGAGAATCAGATGTTGGTCATTTCTTTCATAGACGAAATTATGACAAGGATTACCTGTTTTGTACGTGACAACTTTCATGCTTCTGCTTTCTTTCATTATATTGCGGACTATGTCGCGAATGAATAAAGGCAGAACGTCTCAGTGGGTGATTCAACCACACGTAAACAAAACCATGTGTAGAGCCAATGAAGGTA
>JAUELE010084854.1:0-12848 GCA_031471655.1 Diodora aspera
CTCTTGCACATCACATTACGCTATGGCTGAAATATTGCCCCCTGCAATGTAAAAATCTATTTCACTCACTCACTCACATTACACAGATTTTTCAAATTATAGGCGGTGTTGCCTTAATAAAGCCCCCCTATCCGGCTCATATGCTAAGCACTAAACTAAAACCAAGCTGTCATTGCGCCTTGGCAACAATTACAATCGTATTACATTATCAATGTGACCAAAATACATAGGACAAAGACATCCGGAATTTATCGATGCTAAGAGTTGTGCTGTCAAAACAAAATCTTGTATCTGAAAGCTTTTTCCTTAATACTTTCTGCAGTAATTTCATTTGCAATGTCTGTCTTTTTTATGTACCATATCAATCAATAAAAGGATAGCTGACTAAATGTTATTTGACATTTTATGTCAATACACAAATTCTCATTAATTTAGCGTTGTTTTTGCTTAGATTCCGATTGGTTTTTGTCAACGACTGCATTGATCTTTATACTCAAGACAAAACAACTCACTATTATAAATACATGTAATTACCGAGAGCTGTGAACGTCACTTGCTTGAAGCCTTCTCCAAAGACAACATTTGCTTTGGACTTAAATCCCCGGTATTGTACGGATTTTACTGTTTTGTTAAGTGTACATGTTCTCTTCATGTTGCTCCTCGACTGGAATAACGGGAGTTGCAAGTAGATCAAGATGGTACTTATTTCGTAAATGGCAGTTGAAGGGCCATTGTAAAGAAGAAGCTGTATCCGAGAGTTCATCTTTTCATTAAAAAACCTTCAGCATATGTATTTCCCGCCACGAAGCGGATGGGGTATATAGGAATGGATTCCGGATTCTCAATATTTTTAACAGTTATATTTAGAATTTTCTAAAATTTACCTTTTATTTACGTTTTCTGGAAAATAAGTTTTTACTTAGTGTCAAAAGTCATACATTTGTATCTCTTAAACCGTTCAATATTTTTTTTCGCAAACACTTGTTCGTGTATCAAACAAGAGGTTTTGTTGTGGCTTTTGCTATTTAGAATTTTATTAATTTGAAAATTGTTTCACGTTTTCTTGGAAATAAGTTCGAATTAGTCTCAAAAATGGGGTGAGACTCGTTTTGGACTAGAACTCGCGAATCATTCCACATTTCTTCACAGGACGTGTAGGTACATCAGGCTTAGTTGCCAAGTTCCGCCTTTTACTATTAGGTATTCTCCCTATGTTTAGCTCGCCGGGACGAATGTCCGGAGAGCTATTGCCATACCCACGTCGTCCGTTGGCAGCAGGTTAAAGTTTTTGTACTAAATCCCTGTTTTTGTTCTAAATCCTTTTGAAGCAAAGAAGGTATGATTATCATATTTGGTGTGTAACTGCCTTACTGTAATACCTTGTTGTATCAACCCCTCCCATTGGTCATTTTGATATACATAGACAACTATAACTTTTTGGTTAAAAGGTTTTTCTAATATCTTATAACTTTTGCAGTTGGGGAAGTATGGTTTTCATGTTTGTAAGATGATTTCCTTTTACTGAAATATACTCATGGTAATAATGGTTGTCACTCCCAGATATATTAAAACGTTTTAGATGGATAGAAATATTTCATATCTTTTATGTCCCAAAATACATGATCCTTGGGGGTGACAACCATTATGACCATGAATATATTATGCTTACCCGTGAGCCTTGTACTCCCTAAATTCAGAGGGGTGGGGACAAAGCGTGACATCGTCTGTGGACAGCAGGTTTACGTTTTGTAAATCGCAGTAAATGTTGATTAACCATATGATGAGGTATTATTAGGATATTGTTTTGGGTAATCTCCTTACTGTAATACTGTTCAGTTCCAACCCCTCCCACTGGCCAGTTTGTCATGTGGTCAAGGTCAAAGATATACATTGGTAACTTTAACTTTTGGTTAAATTGTTTTCTAATATCTTAAAACTTGTGAAGTTAAGGAAGGTATGGCTTTCATATTAAATTTGGAAGATGGCTTCCTTACTGGAATACGTTTACATTATAGCTTTGTACTCCCTAAATTGAGAGGGGGCGTGTTTGTCGTTGACATGTTCTGTGGACAGCAGTTTAAAGTTTTATAAATCCCAGTAACGTTTGGAGAGAATGATGTATGATAATGATAGTTTGTGGGTAACATCCTTACTGGCATACTTGTCAGTTCCAGTCCGTCCTATCGGTCAGTTTGACCTTGGATCTAAGTCAGGGCTACACATAGAACACTTTAACCTTTTGGTTATTTTTGATTATGATATTTTATAACTTCTACACTTTGGGAGGTATATGACATTCATATTTTGAAGTTGGCGTCCTTACCGGAATACTTATGTTGACACTTGAGCCTTGTACATCTGTGAGCCTTGTACATCTTTGTATGGGGTGTTTGAATTTGTTTCTTGGTAACATCGGGTGATCCATTCATGACGTTTTAATGAATGTTTGTATGTGTACTTTGGATTTTAAGAAATATATATTTTGTTTGCTTGGATATTAATATGTACTGGAGTTAATGTCATTTCCAGAGCAAGCTATCTTGGTATTGAATCCGCATTACTGATGCATTATGTTTCCGAACGTGTCATCCTATTTTCAATGTATTTTTGCAATAAATAATCTGCTAGTTCATTCAATTCATTATCCCCAGCCACATGGCGGGGGACTTTGTCAACGTGTTAAACAAGGAATAATAGCTGCCCATCGGTAGCTGTCTCTCGAGTTACTCGCGCCTGTCCATCATCATGCGATTTTGCAATTTGGTGTCGAATGACATATCGTAATGGTTTATTTGACGACTGTCGTTTGAAACTGAGAAATCGAAGTAAGTCGGCTGTCATTTGGTTTGTTCGGATTTTACTATGCTTAAGGGGAAACATAAACATGGGGTCATGATAACTTCCGCCACCAGCAGATTAGCGAAATAGAGTTTATTAATTCGCAAAAGTGACAGTAAAATCCGAAGTAGGAAGTTATTTTTGAACTTCAAACGGTCAATTAATCCCTTAATGAAGGATGGAAGTTGTCAGAAGTCAAGAGACTTGTAAAAACCTTTGAAATGGTCACACTGTCAGACTGGCGAGCGCCCGATTTAACTTGAATGTTATCAATTAATGAGCTCAAACGTCAGAAATTAGGAGAGGCGTAAAACCCCCATCAGGTGCAATTTGTGCTTCCATAGACCTTAATTATTTTTATTAGTTTATTTACTATGTTAACAGTAATAAGTACAACGTTTCTAAATGATTGATAACATCCATGTAGGCGCTGTAGCCAGGGATGCTCGGGTCGATTCTCTTGTCAGAGGTTGCGTCGTGTTGTTGCATTCACTTATCCCATTCGGTCCAGCTGGCAATGTACACTTTGGCGAATAGCAGATTACGTTTAACAGATGTTCGGTACATTAGACATAACGAATTGGTGATCTTATAAATTGACATTGTCAATGATAAAGTGAAAGTACGTTCATGCTGTGTATTTTCCTCTTCCACAACTCCCATGTGATCTGGAGTTCTGTACATGTATGTAGTGCCAAATAATCGGATGATTGAGAAATCATTATGTTTCTTAATCAATGATCAATAGATGATGTCGCTCATGTTTGAGGTGTCACGAAGGTTAAAACAATGATTTTGGTTTCACGCAGATTCATAAAGGTGCCAAAGTGCACGTACTTGTGCGATTTAATTTTAAAAGTGATGTTTAACATGTTTATAGCCGTACAATTAGGAAGGGCATCATTTAGGGCCGACATTCATAAATGTGAAAACGTGCAAGTACTTGCATTGATTTAAAGGTAATTGTCAACATGTTTATAGCCGTAAAAGTAGGATAGGGCCGACAAAGTGATCAAATCCAAGTTTAGAGTAGCAGGAGGTTGTGTATAAAGTGGGCGCCCTGAATCCGCGAAAGGTCTGGATTGGATAATGAAACCACCAGACTGAACGAGTTGCTGGTATTGCCAACAACCATGACACTGTCTGATAAGCATGACACTTCACATAATCTTTGCCTGTGAGAATCACTTACTCGAGAACCAAGTCAGCTATCTGCAGTGGGTAACGATTAAGATCTCAGTGAAAACAAAATGAAGAGGGTTGATAAGTGGCGACATAATTCACCTTTCTTTATTTTGGTCCTCCCACGCGTGGACGGCCAGTGTGCCGAGTGACTGCTGGTAAGGAGCACTTTGTCTTGAAATGAAACTCAAGAGATAGAACTAAAGGTCATGTCTTGCAGACTTTTCCTCCTCGTTTCACAAAAATTCCCTCAACTGCAAGATGTCAACTGAATGTACACAAAAATGCCATTCAATCTCCAAGTGTCACAAGCTGGCTGTCTCTCTACCATGGTAATCAAGTTACTGAGTCCATGTCAAACCTCTGAAACTAATTTAATTCCCCTTCAAAAGAATATTCAAGTATTTGATTGTAAAAACCTCCTCTTCCTAAAATACCAGCCTGCTACATGTATGTCTGTGTGATGGCCTGTGAAGCGCGTAAAGTTAGTTATCTTGGCAGATCATGACATTCGGACACATCAGTTATTCCAGCAACCGTAGGGCAGTATCCCACAGTTTCATGTATCTTTCTAGTACTAAATATACGAGGGCAAAGAGAAACCAGAAACATCGAAAAGGTGCTATCCCAAATTGGTCTCTGTGTAATCATCATTAATACGAATTTCCTGCTGCCAGATCCTTGAACACCAACCTTTCTTGCAGTAGATAGTTTTGTTTCATGTGCATTGTGAAGAGCACAACAGCCGGAATTCGAATCTGGGACTTACAGGTGTGAAGAAGCTTCAGCCATTATGATTCATCAGCCCAGAGTCCAACATACACATATGACAGTCTATATAATTATTCAAACATTTATTTTGAATGGGACTCGCTTCGAAAAGATCGATTGACGCTTTGCATAAAATACAAACGTTCACACAGGGAAGAATCATGTACACGCACTTTATGTGGATTAGGATTTAAGAAACAGTTTTTAGGTAGGTGCTTCTGCACATACCATTACGAAATGTTAACCATCTACAATACAGCCTCCATTTTAAATCTGACACAATCTCTGTTTCTAAGGTGGAATTGTGCAGAATTATTTACACCATGACATCGATTACAGTCTTTATGGCTGATGTTTCATGACTCAACTTGACAGAAACGTATAAAAGAACAGATAAAATCTGGGTATAAACCAACAGGTTTGTGGAAAGATGCACCAACAGTAGCATTGCAAAAGTTCAAGACCATAAACGCTTTTTATTTTTTCACTAACCTTTCAAAAGATACGCGAATCACTGTACCAATACATTAGGCACACTTATGTAACGTAAATGAATCAATGGTAAATCGGCCATAAGAAAAATGAAACGTAAATTGAAAAAATATGTCTTTACAGACAAAATCGATTTGCAAGCAAAGACCGCTTGTCTCCATTGTAGCTAAAACCGAGCACTTCCAATAACTTTCGTCAGACTCGATTCTTGGTTAATTTAACATTTAGAAACATTTTGATATAATACAGACGCTACGAGGTTCATTTAATCAGACAGTTCAGATGTTTAGTGACTGCTGGCAAACAGAAGCCGCAAAGTGTGAGATTTGATATACGGTCACAGTAAATTTCCCTTCAATCATTTACATAATCAGTACTAGGTTCGTAATGTCATAAGCTCAAACCTTTATGACAATACAGGACATTGGTGCCTCAAATTTCTTTTGAACTGTCCGTTTTGTTCTTCGTGCGCATTCTTCACTCTATGACATTTGACTGAAATTCAGATTCTGCTGGTCTCAGCAGTACAGTACGTTAGATTTAGACAAAAACTAATTTACATGAACGCATCAGTCCTTCGTTTCCGATGTTTGAGACGTAATCAAATTACTAGTTTCCACTGGAAACTGAACTCAACTGGTACATGTACATACACAACAAGTACGTAACTCTTCACATGCACTGGTAATTGCTGAAATTAGTGTCATGTCGATGCTTTACAACTATTTACATGTACATGAGTTTGGACATTCTTTTCATTTTGTAAGGGAATATCAAATACAATTTCTGACAATTTCCAATTTTTAAAACGTTTTGTATGATGATGACTAATGTCACTGGGTATGTCAGGTCACACAGGCCCTTCTTTGTTTATTGAATGAGTATTGTAATACATAATGGTGTGTATTGGGATACTGGTGTTAAGCCCTCTGTGAAATTCCAACATAGCCTATGAAATGGTCCCTTATGAATGCCATTTGCAGTGGTTACTGGTCTGTTGACTAACTGTCTGACCATTATACTTATTTTAAAACTTCTAAAAGTATGTTTTCTCTATAAAGATGCAAGTTTTACTAGTTCGGAAATATGAATATAAAATTTTAAACTAATTAGTAGTATGATGTCATTTTCAGTTGATCAAAATTGATATTGTTTTTAACATGGAACGCCTGTGGGTACGTCTTGGAATATTGGGTTCAATTGCTAGAGGTGTGACGTCGAATTGTTTACGTACAGACGGACGGATACCGGACTGTTCACTTATACTAAGAACTAAACTGGGTTTTCACCAGTTGAGTTAATAATAATAATATTATTATTATTATTCATAATAATGATAATGATAATGAATTTACATAGCGCCTACATTCCATCATTGAGGTGCTGAGATAAAAAACAATATATATTTTTAACAGATATGATGATCGTCTTGCAGTTGAATACTGTCCTGCAAAGAAAAGGTTTTTAAAGCAGACTTGAAAGACAGTTTGTTGTTTTTGGTTCTTAGAAACAAAAGGATACGGTTCCAGAGAACAGACGCGGCAACTGAGAAAGCTCGATCACCCATGGCGTACTGTATTATCAGAACGTCAGGATCTCTTAGAACAGTAAACAAAATACTCACCAGTTGAACAGTGTTGAAGCCACACTTGACTACAACGCCTGAATGGATTTACCTTCAGCTCTCAGATGTCCGTAGCAACGTTGTAAACATATAGATTATAAATTTCATTTTGATATCTGTGAAAATCATTTATTTAGAAAGAAGGTATCACTAGCCCATACCTTCACCAAAATAGAACCAAATTGGAACAGATTAATTCTCAGCGTACAGCATCAAGCCAAACATTCAGTTGAAGCCGTTGAATGAATCGTTAAGTGTGATGCTTTTTATTTATTGTTTTATTTTTATTGAAAAGACAACATGAATAGCCCACGCCTTCATCGAAATAAAACAAGAATGAAGCACATCTATGTTCAGTGCACAACATCAAGCCAAACATTCAGTTGAAGCAGTCTCAAGTAATTTGAGGCCGTGTATGCTTTTGATGTATTTTCTTCCAAGTCAACAGCGGTGGAGCTTAATGTCTCCTCAAGTGTAAAATGTCTTCCACTAAGATTTCCATTCCACTTACCATGTCACAATCTCCAGAGTCCAGACATGTTGACGTTGTCATCCAGAGAGAGATCGAAGTATGGTCAAACACGGAAAAAGCTGCGAAGGAATATCGTACGACGCTCTTGTCTCCAGTCGGGTACATGGGTTTAGTGAATGTGATGTAACTTGCTTCGCTGTGTACACATCTGTAATGACAGAAAACAGATTCAGATGTATTCCGCAGCACATCCCATATTTACATCTCTGATAAGCTATGATGTTCCGAGAACTACTCATCCTTGTGATCACATATTTACATCTCCGATACGATGCGAGTCAAAACTAGTGGATATTTAGGTATTCTAAAAACTTCTCAAATCTGTTTATCCTTGTTCTGTTATATGTTAACATCTCTAATAAGATACTAGTCAGAACTAGCAGATATATTCAGGTCTTCTAAACCATTAGCCACACGTCCTTTTGATCAATTACGTGCATCTCCGATGAGATACGAGTCAAAATGAGCAGATATATTCAGGTCTTCTGAACTCTTCTCAGAGCTGCGCGAAGGTTTGTAACTGTGATGTGAAAAATTGTCGGTAACGGTGCTCATTAACTACAACTCTCGTGGAAGTCAAATTCTAAACAAGGTTTTGTTCGGGATTCTTGATTTCTCTGAAGTAATGTTGTTTTTATCTGGCTTATTATATGTTACAAATATTATGCGTCAAATTGACATAATGAACTGGAATGTTGAAAGAACAATCTGGCAGCTTAAATTTATCAAATTAGAAATTTATATTGAAAGCTTTCTACAATAAATAATTCTCTTGCATGCATATGGAAATTGATTATTGAAATATCGTTCAAACAACACATCACAAATATTAAACCTAAGCAATTTTCATTATTGGAACAGTTAGGATTCAGGAACATCTGTCATTCACTTTCTGTATGCCTTTGTTAGACTGACCACAATGACATGAGGTTGAATTGAAAAGATGTCAGAAAAAACACATTTGTCATCACATTTTAATTATGAGATGCAAGCGACTTGGTTAAATTATCTAATGGTATTAGCTATGTTGCTGTGACGCAGTATCCTCAAATGCAAAGATAGCAGATAGTTCAATCAATTCAGAACGATTATTGCAAAACAGTTACCCATCGTTGAAAATAATCCATTCGTAATCGTCATCCTCGTGACCGTTGGAAGAGTTGAACTTAATCTCATTTATTTCTATAGCTCCATGGGCTGTGGAATAACAAGATAACAAGATAAAAGTGATAACAGGATATGTAAATAAGATACTGGCGATTCTACATTATGATGTATTATAAGCTGGCCCTTTGTAAACAGTGATCCTTTTAAAAGGTCAATACAAGATTGAGAATAATATTTTACCTTTTGCAGGACTGCGTTGTGTCCTGCTTGCAGAGTGAAAAAAACAACGGCTGTATTTGTCAATCTCAGCATATTGTTGTCACCACAAAGATTGTTGGTTCTTATTGGCAACAAAAGCACGACAACTAGTCAATTGGACAAGGTGGTATTGTGTCGTCAGGAGACTGCTGAAACTCATTCAAGACTCAGTTTCCTTCAGATCTCTAGAATTACTCCAATGTTCTGTGTATTCTGGTGCACTGATGTTCTAAGGTTACTGGTCCGTTGAACATTTCTTTCTTGGTGTCTTGTATGGTCTGGAGCTTCAGGAAGCTAAGCTCAATTAACATTCAGTTGTCGCGGGATCTCTACAATATACACTCAGTAACAAAACTTTAGCAACACCCGATGTAAATGCACATAATATGAATTATCATGTGTGAAAATGGAATTAATTATGCCAAGTATAACATCGACCATCTAAGCAGTCCAAAAGCCTGGAAGCAGATCAGTCACGTTTGATTTGCTGAGACGATGTCACGAAAAGTGCAAGGGGGTAGACTGTTAATTATTCACAAAGTGTTTAGTAGCGAGTGTGTTGGCCGCCAGTCTGTTGTGCCACTACGCACCGTTTCCTCATGCTCTCAATGAGGTGACTGATCTCCTGAAGACATATTGATCTCCATTGCCACGCCCCTGCTCTGTTTTATACCCGCATCCCGGCCTTTGAAGATATGGCCTTGAAGGGACGTCTGGCACGCAATCCAACTGCGCGGAGACGACGGCGGACAAACTGAGGCTGGACATGCCTTCCCGTGGTTCGCCGACGGGCTTGAGCAAAATCGAGAGCACTGGTTAGTCGATGTGGCGGTCTTCCTATGATGTCCTTGTACGTGGCCTTCATCTTCGTGGTCGGTCCTTGACTGATCCAGTTTGTGCCACTCGCATTCTCAAACGTGATATGGTACTGTAATGGACGTCTACAGCTAGTTACATACCGGTGGCTTCATGTTTGGCCTTTTTTAGACAATCCTTTCCTACAATCCATAATTGCACTTTGGTGTTTTCTGTTTCATGAGCAAAATCTCTAACTTGTTAGCGAGGTTTTATACCGAATTTTGGGATGGGATTCACGCGCATCACGACTCATTTAAAATGACACGCATTGCATGCGCCAATGATCACCTAACCAAGTTGCAGCGTTGTTTGATGTGTTGGTTGGAGATGTTATGCCTATGACCACCATATGGTTCGGCTTATCAAGAATGTTTTCATTTTTTTACAATAATAAAAAAAAATAGTGTTGCTAAGCTTTTGTTACTGAGTACATATTATATATCTGATAGGCTGCGTATTGTAGTACCCTTGCTCAAATACATGCTTTCAGATACATTGCAGCGTTCACACATATAATCAAATAATATAACTTTAAATACATGAACATTACCCAGCTCCAGAATTACGTTCACAAAGATCTCTCTATTGATAGGAATTGGTTCTGAGAGGTTGACTTTGGGTCCATCTTCACCGTAAGTAAGTTCTACAAGGACAGGACTGAAGGTATTTACAACCTCTTCCTCGTCGAACCCGGAGCTAAAAGACATAACAAAACGTTCAAACAAAGAGAACATTCTATTAGAGGGACACAAATATCTTATTGTCTTGTCTGCAGGGAATGTAATGGTCCGAATCGAGTCCGGTTTAGACAGATTCTACTGTCCTATTCAATGTTTCGAGAAATGGGAGTTGATTTCTCATTACTTTTGGTTCATCAATAGCGGTCAGGGCGGTATCACCACATCAAGTCAAATATAAAGTTATCTGCAACCTCTTCGTCGTCTAATCTGGAACTAAAAGACATGATATCCAAATTGGACTATTGTAATAGCCTACTCATTGGTGCAACAAAAAGCCAGCTACAGCGTCTACAACGAGTCAAGAATACTGCAGCCAGGATTGCGCGTTTGTTGAAGTCATCTGATCACATCACACCCACACTAGAAGACCTACACTGGCTACCAGTCAAGCAGAGAATTACATTTAAGACTCTTTGTTTGACGTACAGATGTCTTTCTGGAGATGCCCCTTTGTATTTAAGTGATCTTCTGTCAGTTTACACCCCACCACGTTCTCTCCGATCGGAGAACAAACTGCTTCTGTGTCAGCCAAAAATAATCTTGCTCGTTTTGGAAAGAGACGTTTCTCCTGTGCTGCTCCGTTCTTGTGGAATGATATTCCCCTCCACATCCGAGAAAGCTGTTTTTAGACGAAAACTCAAAACCTATCTCTTCCAGCAAGCCTTTTCTTCCTGACTTTCTTCTTAGTTATTTGCACTATGAGCATGCATTGTGCCTGGAAATATGCGCTATACAAGAACACTATTATATATATATATACATGTATATATTTATATATATATACATGTAAATATATATATATATATACAAACACAGTTTTTCCAGGTGTTTACGCACATAAAATTTTAAAGGAAGAAAAATCCAGAATTATATATATATATATATATATAATATATAATATATGATATGATATGATATGATATGATATGATATGATATGATATGATATAATATAATATAATCGATAATGGTGATAAATTCCATATAAAATCAAATTTCAACTGCTGTGCAAAAAATGTTGTTTATGCAATTATTTGTCCTACATGCAAGTTAAGTTACATTGGACAAACATCCAATCTTAGAGCACGAGTTACGCTACACAAACAGCATAACCGAGAAGCCAAGTACAGGACATTAAATGTAAATAAACACCTTTCCGAATGTAGTAAAGGCAACTTCTTAATATTTCCCTTTTATCAACTATATGCAACTTCAGGACATACAAGTTCACAATTAGAAATTAAGGAGGCCTTGTTCATACGGAAATATCGCCCAGCACTCAATAGGCAGTAACTCAATGACACGACACTGAGGGATGATAATTGATCCAACAAACTTGTAAGGGATGTTTGACACATGTCCATTAGATTGGGTCAGTTCATCAGGTCGACAACTTGATTGACTGAAACAAAAGTGAATTAAAAATGTCTGTGTCACCTGCTTCAAACTGAAGTATTTTATTTCAACTATATAGTTTTATATATATAAAATCATAAATCCAACTGTGTACGTTACTAACATTTGGTACACATTTTTGTATTCACGCCTCGAACGTTAAACAGTAGGACTGTGGGTAACCTCATTAGACGTTACGCCTCCCCTTTCCATACCAAAACGCAGGGGTGGCGACAGGACTTCCCCGATGTGAGGGCTGAGATCCCCGATAGGGGAAGTGAAATCCCCGACAAAAACTCAAATTTGACAAAAATACGGTAAAATACATGCATTTCCACCGACAATTTTCCGGACGAACTTCTATATTTTTCACCGACGGGGGGAGGGGGGAGGTTAAGGTTCCCCGACAGGGGGTTGTAGCCCGCTTTCCCCCACACCTGGCGCCATCCCTACTGAAACGCTAGGCCCCCATCCCCAATCAAAAATCATGTTCAATATTAATTTATATCAGTCAGTCTTGAACTTGTTTTACAGCCCAAAAAAATAAATTAAACTTGTGCGCCAACAAACCAGGGATACTATCTCCGAAACTGTTGAAATAAACATTGTTCCAATTAAATTCTTGTAAATATCACTTGTAAGGGCTGCCGCAAGATCGCATCTGCTAGTTGTTACCAAATCACATATACATGTAAATACTTACATTCCGGACATCCTCAACTATGGAACGACCAACCACCAGCAGTAAGATTTCCACCAGCGCTATACAAATTCATATTTTGATTGATTGATTGGGAACGACAACAACCAAAAACATGATGAAACATGACAACAATTGTTAACAGACACCACGGTGGTTCTAAATGAGCAGAGTACGCAGTTCCAATCTCTGTTGGGGTTTACCGCTAAAAGAAGAAGAGCTGCGTTTTGAGGACCTGCAATCCGAAATAACTGTGTGCAAGGTGGTTTTCTTATCACTGTCTACGTATCGAGTATAGTGCTAAGTCCATGCTTGTGAAGCTTTCTCACAGCGCTCCGCATTATTATCCTGG
>JAUELE010084964.1:0-15053 GCA_031471655.1 Diodora aspera
AGTAGATGACCTTTCTCTAAAGTGTCAAATTCGAATATGCACCCCGGCCACATGTTCGGGATTTCCACGTGCTGCACTTGCGCATCACTGGGTGCGTTTTTGTAGAGCAATTCATGTTATCTTCATTGCAGTCGGTGATTGTATCCAAAACAAAATCATTATTTTGTTATTAACCTTGAAATTCCAATATCCCCTACCTTTTTTAAAGAGTTTATTATTTAAATTTACCTTTTTCTCACCCTTTTAAATAATCCTTTATTCTTGTAAGAACAGAACATTAAAGACCAAACGTGCCATGAAATAAACATGTTAAAAATAAATAGTTTGTCCTCACTCATCTAAAAAAATTAGATTTTCTCATAAAAAAAATAGTTGGCAAGAGAGAGAGAGAGAGAGAGAGAGAGAGAGAGAGAGAGAGAGAGAGCAAATACAAGAAGCAAGAAGAAACAGGATTAACTTCACCATGAGCAGCGAAACAAAACGGTAGGAGACAATAATGACACATAGTAACAGATTAAAGAGTGATAGGCTGAGGGGATGAAGCAACCTTTGTGTCAGAGTTACTGAACAGTTCAGGCAACAGTCCAATGTCAATCACATTTCTGGGATTAGATGTGTTTTCTTTCGCACGGTTAATTCGTTCCTTGCATCATTTTCTCACATGAGTAATATGCCGAATTTAGGAACGTGTTCGACTTTCTGCCTGTCAAATCCCCCCTTTTATATTTAAATTATTGCTTTTATTTTAAATCAATAGCAGTATCCCGATTTACGTGTCTGTCGTTCGTCCCAAGGATTTAAACTGCGTTAGAGAACTGGGAGTTCTTCTATGGTTTAAATCAGGGGGATTTTGAGGGTTCGGAGGTGAGGGGGGGGGGGGGATTCGGACCACAGATGATATGTATATTATATTCAGAATCTTAGTCAGACAATCTTAAAAAGAGGGAGATGGTTGGTTGGATTTATAAAGGGACTTAGCAATTGTTCAGGTATAACCCAACATTCGCCAGTTGAGTACAGTAGGAAAGCCTGCATCAGCAGTGGGGAGCTAAAAGGCAGATGACAATCTGGCATACGATGAACAGTTTGCATGGGGCAGGACAGGTTGCCAACCACTGCGTAAGCGACGCGTAAATGACGCCTAAAAGTCAGTTAGACCAACTGATATTTTTAGGAACTAGACAAACACAATATTCAGTTTTGCCAATAAAGCTTGCAAAAGGTAATTTCGATTAATGAAGTCTTAAAACAAAAATATTCAGTGACAGTTCTTAGGAAATGATTAAATACCACAGGGTCAGGCACCCATCGACATTCAGCAACCCCCCCCCCCCCAGATAAGTAATTGTCGTAGCGTCCAAGGCCGCTGAGGGCGGGTGTGACAATCCCGGACGGGACTCAACCGCAACAGTAGCAGATTGGCAGATCGCTGTACTCCGGAATCTTATACACTCCAGATTATACAGTCCTTACTATGCGAATCACACTGGTGGGTTGCTGGCATCTGTCAGTTCCCCCCTACAGAAAGAAGTGTGTACAATGACATTCTGCTCCACAGCGATCCCACACTGTGCACATCCTGCAAATGCATCAGAAGCTTCGAATTAAATAAACTGTGGTGAAATTCATTAACTCAATGCTCCCATGACGAATTTATCTTCAAATTGTTTCAACTGACGAACTTTGCTCTGACGGTTAGGCTTGTAAATAGCATTCCTCTTGGCGACTCCTTCGCTCTGTAATAACTGTTTACAGCCAGTGTTTGAAAAGGCCAATTAGATGTCACCAATGGACAGCGGCGTCATTCCCCTGCTCCCAAATGCATTTCCAATCGAACCTTCAATATGCAGATGTCATCCATCATCCCAATTCTTCCAACAAAAAGTACACCTCATAACGTTGTTGCAAAAATATAAATGTCCTGAACTCTTACGTTTGCAAAAATGTGTCGACATTATGTCAATCACTAAAATACATTTCGATAAAACTGAATACAACTGATATTTAGAATGTGAGGTGTTTGTTTTAATTTTCTTGAATAAAACTATTCTGAAAAAATTAGTGGCTTCGAACACAAGATGATATCGTGAAGGCGTGTTGGGAAACTTTGACATTTTGATAAATCAGTTCTATTTATCCTACTTCTATTTTGGTTTCATTTTAACCTTCAACACGTGAAATGTTGACCAAAGTCTATTTCGTATTGGTATTACTGCCTATATCAGACAGGTAAAATGCTATAAAGTTCGTTTTAGCAGTCATCTTAAATATAAGTATTATATGCAAATTTAATGATTTTAATACAGTTTAAATCTCTGTCCATAGTGAGAGTTGAGTTGAGATGCTATTTTACGTTGCAAGGGTAGTATTTCAGCTATAGCGCAACATACACCGAGGGACAAATAGTTTATAAAACAGATCAAAAGACAGAAAAGTGAAAGCAAAAGATTCCTTTTTCAGTCGCCTTTTACGATAAGCATTGGACTACTGGGGCTTCATTCTCCCAAAGTGACACTTCATCCCATCCCGGCAGCTCAACGGTTTCATAATGAGATGAACCCACACACTACCGATAAATTACTAATATATTAGGGAACTACAAAAAACCCCATTTCCCATCAATAAGTCATTTGATTTTGCCCAGCATTTACACAATACCTATTTGCAGCCCCAAAATAATTGCAACCATGTATATATATCTGACATATGTCCTACTTTTAGAGCCGCTCTAATCGATCATGACTAAGATAAACTAATCAGAAAAGTTACATTCGTTTCTTTTAAGCCTATTTAAGAAAAGCCTATAACTATTTTCTGATTGTTCCACAAGGGATGTAATTGACCGTTGTGTTGGTCTGAGGGCATAAGCAAGTTAATGCTGGAGAAGTACATGTTCCAAAGTACTGGATGTAATATACATGAATACGTCAAGTCCGTTAGTGAGGCACCAACCAGATATTGCGTCTAGGGGACAAACATAAAGTAGTGTAGGAATTTAAAAACAACAAAATATATTTGTTTATTAAAGACGGCTGACAACGAATCGAGCTATGAATTGTCAAAATATCTAATTAAGAAACATAGTACTAAAGTAGTGTCGAAATTGAAACAAAATAATATCCCAGTTAAAATTTCTGTGCTCTAAACACCAGTTCAACCTTCGCTCCTTTTGTTCAGATTTTATGATCGGTGATGGAATTCCTAGACGTTTCTCCCAACCTATTGCATGTAGCTCAGTTTTAACTGTTTCTTTACAGATAGCCACAGTTCTTCTATTAATCATATCCAGTCGCAAGTTTTCTAAACTCCGTCGTTTGTTTTTAGAAACAAGAATACCAAGCTGCCACCTATCACCGACTGTCAATTTTCTGGGCCTGCTTGCACATCTCTTGTGCTTAACGCCGTCTCCACTTTCAATATTTTTTAAAACACGACACACAGTGGACAGAGGGATACCTGTTCCATTTGAAATCACTTTAGTTGAACTGATGTCTTTGTTATAATACTCTAAAATCAACTTCCTCTTCTCTAAATCAGCCATTCTGACGGTCACTGAAAATGACGTCAGCTGGCATGTAAACAATGAGGGATAACTCTTGACAAACTAATGAAATGGGATTAACTGAGTTATCTCCCTTGAATGAAACCAAGCACTTGATAGCTGGTGAGTGTTTTTGATACTAAAGATGAACTTAATAATATTTTAAAAATTCTCAATAATTTCTGGTCATACTATAATAGTTATACCACGAGATTTTGTGGTTAAGTCGATTAAAGGGGCAGTTAAACCACGAGGTGCAATTGTTTTGCCCAATTTTACCTGTAAAAGGTCTTTACATGGGTGATGAATTGATTTCTTAAGCAGTGTAGTGTAACGTTTGTTAAACCGATATATCATAGTAATGGTTGCTGTTTCGTTCATGTAGAGTTTTGAGGGACAAAAAGCTCCTTTTTTTCAATTCCGACATTGCTTTGGTAAGGCTTCGATCAGTATATACACATAATGTAGTTTGAAATCAACCTCGATGTTTCTTAGTATGAAATAGTTCTACAGATAGTAGCAAAGGGTTGAATTGAAATGATGTTTTACGTTGCAAGGGTAATATTTCAGAAATAACACAACAAGGTGCACATCGAGCGAAAAGACAGTTCATAAAAGGGATCGATAGAAAGGAAAGTGAAAGCAACAGATCCCCACTTTAGTCGCCTCGTACGACAAGCATTGGGTTACTGAGGCCCTATTCTATCTAAGTGATACCACGTCACTCCCCGCAAGCTCTACGTGGTAGCAAAGAAAGTAAGAGAGAAAAGCAGCAGCAGTCAATCCATGTTTCATGTCTCCAATGCATGTGCATTCTCGCGCATGAATCGGTCCATCTGAGGTTCGCAGGCAAACCGACCGTTGTCAAATGACGGACAACTATAATGGACGTCGTCGTATGCAAAGGACGACGATCATAAAGTAGTATGAAATGAGAACAATCAGATGCAGTATATAGCGGCATTCAACGAACATTGATATCAACAAGATTCAGTTGAGTACATTGGTATGGTACCAGCCAGATGCAGACGTCACCCAACGACTCATTCTCGAAATCCAGGGTGTAATGACTCCGCCAACGTCCGTCATATTATACCCTGGATGTAGTCGTGTTGTGCGTATGGAAAGTCCAAATCTGCGAAATATAGACAACCAATGAAATGTCGCATTCACTGCACCAGAAGTAACTCTTGATAAATTGAAACACATAAACGTCTTTGCTTCGTCGAGTGTTACGAGAGAAGCGCCACAGGATTGGACACAAGATTTTGCTATGGAAACTTCACTGATTGGTCAAAAACGCCCGCCCCGAGACGATCGTCGTGAATAGGAGTGAATCCAGGATATAATAAGACGGACTATACCCTGGATTTCGAGGATACAAACGACCTAATTTTGATGCAATTTGGTATACAAGGTTGTTATGGGTGGCAATGAAAACGGCTAAATGTTCAGTGCAAGATACCCATACCTGGAAATCACTGATTATCATTGATGCGATACTATCGAGAATCATTGGGTATTGGTATCTCGCCTGCCAGCCAGACGCTGCACATAGCAGTAATGAACGAACATTGATACTGACGATATGCAGTAAGCACTGGTGTGGCAAGTACATTTTGTATAGCACAGGCTAGATGTTGCCTATGGCGGCATTGAACGAATATTGACATAGCAAGTACATTTGGAAGGTACGAGTCAGATTTAGTGAATATTTGTAACGAACGAACATTGCTAAGGTACCAACAAGATACATTACAAGTACACTGTGATAGGATCATGGTTTGGTAATACAACCACCAAATTAAGTAAATATATATGCTGACACTACGATTCCTTTGATAGAGCACCAACCGGATGCAATACATATAGGTACAACTGAAAGAGAGACACCAACCACAAACAGTACATATTAAAATAGCTGAGAGAGACGCACCAACACTATGCGGTACATATTGGTACATCTGAAAGAGTTAGATACACAAACCACGTGCAGTACATATGGACACACCAACCAAATGCAATGCACATTGGTACAGCTGAAAGAGACACACCAGCCACATGCAGTGCATATTGGTACAGCTGAAAGAGACACACCAACCACATGCAGTGCATATTAGTACAGCTGAAAGAGACACACCAACCACATGCAGTGCATATTGGTACAGCTGAAAGAGTCACACCAAACACATGCAGTGCATATTAGTACAGCTGAAAGAGACACACCAGCCACATGCAGTGCATATTGGTACAGCTGAAAGAGACAAACCAACCACATGCAGTGCATATTAGTACAGCTGAAAGAGACACCACAAACCACATGCAGTGCACATTGGTACAGCTGAAAGAGACACATCAACCACATGCAATGCACATTGGTACAGCTGAAAGAGACACACCAGCTACATGCAGTGCACATTGGTACAGCTGAAAGAGACACACCAGCCACATGCAGTGCATATTGGTACAACTGACAGAGAGACACAAACCATCTACAGTACATAGTGATACAGCTTAAAAAGACACACCAAACGTAAACGGTACATATTGATACAACTGAAAGCGACACACCAACTATATGCGGTACATATTGGTATAGCTGCAAGAGAGACACCAACCATAAACAGTACATATTGATACAACTGAAAGCGACACACCAACTATATGCGGTACATATTGGCATAGCTGCAAGAGAGACACCAACCACAGACGGTACATATTGATACAGCTGAAAGAGACACCAACTAGATGCAATGCATATTGGTACAGCTGAAAGAGTTAGACACACCAACCAAATGCAGTACATATTGGTATCGCTGAAGGAGAGACACCAACCAGATGCAGTACATATTGGTACAGCTGAAAGAAACACACCAACCCGATGCGGTACATGTTGGTACAAAAACAAAGAGTTCGAGGCGCCAACCACATGCAATACATACTGGTACAGGTGAAAGAGTTAGAGATACCAACCACATGCGGTACATATTGGTACATCTGAACGAGACACCAACCATATGCAATACACATTGGTACATTTGAAAGAGTTAGAGACACCAACTATTGTTACATTCCTCGTCCCAGCTTATTCAGAAAAATGTAACAACTTTGTAGTTTGTTAGATTTTACGTGTAAAAGGCACGACGAATCACTTGCAGAATTACATTCAGTACAAATATATTGCCTTTTTCACTTTGTAATAATTTAATAACGAATTTTGTACTTTTAGTGTGTTTAAATGTGTTCGTGTGACCTGTGGACCTGTTAACAGAATTTAACAATCCGCTTATATCAAATAATGTCTATTGCATCTTCAGTGTTCTACAATTAAGATGCTCTGATATTATGCAGTCATCAGTGTACAACTGGCTATTGCAGCACAAAGTTACCTTAATAAGTGTCTCATGTATCAATATACTCTTATCTTGGCATTATTCATCAACAGAAGCCGTCGACGCCATCCACACTATACATGTACAACATATCTGCACTCTCAGAGATATGTGTCAGTTTTGAAAAAAGCTGGGATGTGTCAAGAAGTATGTCTCCAAAAATTACTGTGACTCATGAGAATGTTTCATGTTGCAAACTACATGTAAGTTCAGTCCAAACATATATATTGTCATCATTTACTTTGCTTTCTATGATTGAAAAACATTTAAAAACCTTATTAATCATTGGAGCATCCGATGACGCTCTGCAGATGCATTGGAGCAGGCACATGTCGAGAAAATCTAAAAGAAAGTGTCACCAAAGTAGCTTACGAAGTAATGTAGAACATGACATCTCACAAAAACGAAGCAGACGATGAAAAACATTCCAGCAAGTGTTAAGTTTCCACTTTGAAAACTTTAAGAAATATTTGTATTTTAAGTGTTCGGCTTGATTCTCCGGTTTTATAGCTATTCATGCAATCATTCTATCACCAGTAGGTAAATGGTTTAATCTTAACTTTATTCGTTCTATCCATCACCTTGTTGTGTCCCTGGACAGTACACTTAATTCCATTTATACAGTTGACCAAGCTGAAAATTGGTTCAACGGCTCGGACAATATTCATAGCACATCACACTTATATTCTGTGAATTTGACAGTAAAGATATTATTATTATTATTATTATTATTATTACAGATTACAAAAGATAAAACGCAGCAGAGGTGGGTCGGGTGGTCCTGGTACAGTCACTCCCCGAGTGATCATCATCAGCTCAGGTACCCTTGCCCCCCTCTACACACAACATAGACAGCGAATAGGACTGGCTCCCAGGAAGCGCTGCCTAGTCGAACCCGTCAAGAACCTTGCGCAATATTGAGAAACCCAAGCACAGCAGCCTCCTGCATTGCACAGACTGTCAGAAAGGCTGTGCTCTCGGTGCTAAAACCCCGGACATTCCTGATGTGATTTCTTTCAGTCCAAATCTTGAGTTTTATCTTTCAGTCCAAATCAGACCACAAATTCTTTTCCTGGGTGGTCTTGTATTTGGACTTCAAGCATTTTCAAATTGATGTTTGTTTTTAGACATTCGAGTACCCAAATGCCTAAGCTTACAGCAAAGCTCCAACCATGAAATGAGTTTCCGTGTTTCTTTCGGTTTCGTTTGAAAACGATTTGGTTTGCTCCCCTTCCTTTCACTCATCACAGGACCTGGTCTTGGAGTCCCCTGCAGCTCTTTATGGGTTCGTACTGCAACAAAGACACGAAACGCGAACTGTCTATGTCCAAATGTAATGAAATAATTTCATTTAGTTTATCAACATCAACCTTAGGATATTTCATTCAACTCTGGCTTGACTTGATGAACCTCTTCACCTGGTTGACTCCCATCGCTGCATCATTGAGGCGTACAGAGTTTTCCCCTGAATCAACACCAACCCCAAGCTTAAGTCTAACATCCCGCGCTCATTTAAAATAACTGTGAAACGCTCTGCGTTGGTCATGAGTATTGACATACCCGACCAGATGATCATCAGACAAGTAAATATATGTGCAAAGTGCACACATGAATTCTGTCATGTAGAGCCTCCACATTAATCAGACCACGTCCCCCAGAATTGATTGGTAAATATAAACGATTTAGTGAGGAACGTGGATTGTGAGCCCTATTCTCTGACATGATCCTTCTTGTCAAGCGATCAAGACCTGAATCTCATCTTTTGTCCAGTCGATCACACCAAAAGTGTATGGTAGACCTGGAACTCCATATGTGTTTTTGGCTTTTACCTTGTTTCTAGCATTCAGGTTTTCAATAGGGAGAACCAAAATGTCATCATAAAATTATTTAAACAAACTATACATGAAATCCTGCGACACGTCATCCATTGGTTGTCAAGTATCATTGTTTGAATCGTCTACATTAATAGTAACTTTAAAAGGCAGAATCAGGCAACAGCCTCTGGAACTGAACATGGACGTCCATAAACTGCTTTAGATCTTCTGCAATAGGCAGGGAGGGGAGGGTTCTGCAAAGGTAACTGACAGAGAAACTGTGTCTGGCCAGAACATCGGCGCATACATATTTTCAAACGCCGGAGTTGATTTCTGTCAGTTGGGTCAACATGGGCATGGCCTTGTCCCAATGTTCTTTCAGTTGTCGGGCCAGCCAGTTGCTCTCGTACGCTCAAGTAGTTTGAATTTGAGAGTTTGTGTCCAAGATATTCTTGGACGGGTTCTGTACTTCCCCCTGGGGCAAGTCCCATCTGCAATATTAATGGTTTCCACGCCGGATGAAGGCTTACTGGGTTGCGAAGAAGAATTGTCGGTTGTTCTATCTCTTGACGTAAGCCCTGGGGAGGTTAACCCTAATTAAGTGATGTGCGTTTGGTTTAGGGGACAATGTTCTCCCTATCTAAGCCTACCACGGAGAGACGCACATCATCATGCCCTTATTATTTTTATTATTATTAGTAGTAGTATTATTATAAAAACATAGACCAGCAGCCTGTTTGTCATCAATGCTCAGATAGCACCACTTCTGAAGCCGATGGCAAGGTAACTCTCATCCCTCACAGCAAAACACCCCAATATTAATCTAATTGGTGGTAAAAGATGATTATAGGGTTTCACATTACCGAAAAGTACCATACAATTCAACCATTCGCACTATGCAGTGCAATCACATTCCTTTTTCGTGCATGTCCCTAAGGGAAATTGGGATTTGAAGTCTCTTTCATCTCTTCTGTGGCTCCGGAATCGTTTACAACCAAAATCGCTGAAGGCCAATTAGATGATACCTCTAGTAGGCGATGGCGTATTCAACTGCTTCCCTAATGTAGTTTGAATCAGACGTTTCATGTTAATATGGAGTATTTTCTATCCAAGGCTACGCCCTAGAGAAACGATATGTTCTCACTCAAATCAAACGTTGTTCTCAAACAAGGCGCCTCCTATCCTCATACTTAAGCAAAGTGCAACGTCGATACAATAAATATGGTTCCCTGCTTGGACTTGAAAAAAACTTGGTTTCAGCATCATTATGACGTTGGTTGTATATCCTCTTGCTGTCTTCTTAAAGTGTCCGTAAAATTAAAATCATTGTCGTTTGTCCGTCAGCTTGGACGATTGTTGGTTCCAATCCACCAATGAAGGATTCATGAACAACGTGTTCAAAGCAGCAACACTGTCCGGGTTCGACGTTGTTTAACTTCTCAAGAATGTGACTCAAGTGCAGTGCACGACACCAAACCATCTAATGTTTGTTTAGTTAGTGTATGATTACCTTAAAAGCAACAGTATAATAATGCTCTTCCGCCTTCTCAAATACATGTTTATACGTTACGTATTGTAACAGCTTTCAGAACTCGTTATGATATCTTGTGTTTTCTTGCAAGAGTAAGTGGATAACTAGAAATGAGGCGCGATGGCCGTGATCCTAGCTAGCGTCGCGCAGTGTTGTACCCTTGGACAAGGTACTTAACTCTACGTGTTCCAGTCAGCCCAGCTAAAAATGAATATTAGCGCTGCTCGGCGGAAAAGAATTTCCATGTTGGCTAATAAAGAGTTATTATTATTATTATTATTATTATTATTAATGAGAGAAAAATGAAATATATGTTGAAACCAGTTTTCTCCCAACAAATGTCCATCCTGTTATGCCTCTGTCTATTGCATTCACTTTCATTATGGATCACATTTAATGAGAGTACACACAAATACATGTACATACATTGACTGTAATAGAAGTGCACCATTAGATCCAACTTGCATTGAACATCCAAAACGTGTGATACAAAATGTATATTCATTGAGAAAGTCATGTGTGAGATTCCGTGCTAGAATCATATGTCACTTTATGAAATTTAAACATTGTCCTGATATCAAACACGTCACAAGGCTGATGAATCCAAAATATATGATAATACGTTACTTTCACAACTGATGAAACATATCCCCTTACAGATTGTGTTTTGCATTGACGATTCTTAACACTACATACATCGCAAATAATTAAACAAAACAGCTCTTGCAATTTTACATGACATTTCGTAAAGTGAGTGTAGCAAAGAGGAGGACAATTGCCGTAATAAACTGAGGTGCAAACGTAGCCATACAAACTCGAAAATTGATATTTTAAAAAAAAAAGAATAAAGAATGTCAAAACTGAATAATTTTAATATGAAGACATGTCAGTTTACTTTATGCATGCATATCATGCTAAATTCCTCACACATAAAGGCACTAAAATGAATATTAATCTGCATGTTATTACAACTTTTGATGAAATGAAACTTGGTATCATTTCTTTTGCACCTGAATTCACTTAGATGAAAGCAAAATACAAAACAAAGCAGAAAGTTTGAACATTATTTTTCTGGTGTTGGGTTATGGTTGACGTCTACTGCATATGTTTGATACAGCGAGGCGGGAGAGAAAATCTGTTTTGCTGTAGAAGTATTATATTGAACATGAACAGAGATAGTTTGGAACGAATTGGAGAGGCAACTTCATACATTGCACTTAATTTCGTTTCCTGTTTGCAGTTCCTATATATAAGTACTAATGGCATGTAACAACTTTCAAACGGAGATGTGTGCCATTTTAGTTAAAGGGATGTACTCGTATAGACCAAAGCTTCATCTAAGTGCTAATGTAGAGTATCATTGATTCGACATTGACGATGAAGGTATCAAAGGTATACACAGCTTTGAGTAGGCTCTTGGACAATTATTGTCTGAAGCAGTTCTACTTATTACTTATTTCACGCGTCACGGTTTCAGTTAAATTGTCATATTTCAAAGAAGCAAACCGTTTATCATTCTGCCAGCTATATTGCCTAGACGTCTGCGGAGAACTAGCGTTGTAAAGGGTATTGGTCTCAGTAATTATTGATATAAAAGTTGCACAAAAATGCAAATACATAGTCCCGAAATAAAAGTACTGAGAAAAAAGGGTTAAACAGTAAAGCAATTGACACACTATTTTAGTATAACAGCCACGGCGGTTTCCACTTCTATCCTGCGTCACTGCACCTCGTGACACAGACAATGTTCACATTCACCTCAGAAACGAATTTTTGGAAACCTGCAGGCTACATGTACATATTTGCGTAAAAAAACAATAGAAGTTTGGAAATACGCAATTGTTTTTAAACAAACTGCGTTACAAAAAGTACACGAAACATATTTTACGCAATTGTTTAAAAATTCGTTGCGTACTACTTGGAAATTAATTAAATGCATATGATCGCCAGCGTTGACTTGTTGGCTGAGTTTGCTAAACTACATAAATGTGCATTTTTTAAAATGCGCATAGCGGAATCGCAGAATCAACAAGGAACAAGAATGTGTTGCATGTACTCGTTGGCAATTTGTTAACCTGGTATTAAAAAGCAATTGCAAAATGTTCCGTGGAGTATAATATCTGTATGTGTTTTTTTTACACATGTTCCCATTCATCAATTGGGTACAATTGCAATGTGTGCTACACATCTACATGAATCTGCTTTCTCAGGTACATTTCAGTGAATTGTACATCAAAGATGTTCCGAGTATGTGCTTTACAATGATACCAAGTGAACGTTCCATAAGTATATTCAAAGAGAAAAAAATATCTCATTAGAATATCACCATTGGAAATAACATTGCTGTATTTTAGGGAAGCATTCTCTGCAGACGCCTTCAAATATGACTGGTAATGGGATTTTCAGCTTCCTGGCGGCCATCTTGTAAATGGCGGCCATCTTGGAAAAAATTGAGATGGGTCCCGGGTCATTTTTTCGGTAGGTCCTAAACTATGTTTGGACCCAATTTGGTGCTTCTATCATAAAACCTACAATTCATCCTAAATATTGCACCATTCTGCTGCACTACATATGATTCTGTTGTAGTAAGTTGTGCAGAGTTGACCCGATGGTTCGACATGAGTCATATTGAGAATTTGTGATTGCTATTACTTTAAGAACTTGATAATATATCTTAATTTCTCTCTTTTAATATGTTTAAAACATAGATATTGCTGTTTCCTTAATTGGTTATATGTAACTTGTTTTGCTAGTAACACAAGAACATTTAAACAGTCATTGTTTTATGTTCAAAACCAAATATAATTTGTTCATTGATGAGGGATATGTCACAATGGTAGAATACTTCACCCAACTGGTCAACTCTGTCCCTATTCTAACTGTATGACACATCCACAAACCAGATGCAAAATTGGATAGGAAGAACATAGTGAACATAGATTGGAATCAACATATCCCGCTATAAGTAGCATCACATTTGTGAATAAGATATCGTGAATTATTTGGTGTTGTAATCGTCTCATCGAACTGCTGTCTGTACAACTAAATGGTAATAGATGATTGCGTTCCCATTCTCGAGGTGCAAAGGGTTTAGCAAATATATTTTCCCATTTCACATCACTATGTAGACGTATAAAAGTTGAATGTAATAAAACAGTGTAATACACTTTACAACCTTTTATACGATTTTTCAACATTATGTTAAAAGGTTGTAATGGAAGCGGGGACGGTCTACTAATAATGATTTCTTTTCTTTACTTGGTATAATGGAGTCTGAAATGGAAATGTGAATTTTAGCGAGGTAAGTGTATCTTTGGCTATAATAATGAAATAATGTCTTTTGTCACAGGCAGTATAAAAGTATTTCATCGATGCAACATTGGTATATAAAAAGGACAGAACGTCCTCTATGTCGGGACAAGTACACTATCAGATTCCTTTTTACCGAACAAACAGAGATTCCAAATCTTTTATCCCTGTCACTATTCATATTTCAAATATGAAGGGCCACTTTTAATACGCGCTTGTCTGTAAGGTTTTACTCTTAACCTTACTTTTGTTACAATGTTTGATTTTCTGTGTATTATGTATACTCTTAAAAAAGTAGGGGTATTGACATTGCAAGGTCAATAACAAACTAATGATAATAAATATTGGTCCCAAACTAATCACATCTTTACAAAGAAGGAATTGAGTAAACAATTCACCCGGTATTGCATTACCTAAACGGGTTTTCTTGCTGTTATGGTCCATGAAAGAAGGAAGGAGTAAGAAACGGAAATTGAAAGTTGACATTTTTGCGTCAATAATTCGCAAGGCCCCCGTTATTGGCAAAACACTCGTTTCTTTTGCCCGGCAGTATATTTACCCTCTTTTGAGTCACAGATATTTAAAAATTCAGTGTGAATTCAGAACAAGTTTTCCTACGTTATTACAGAACTTATTACAAAACGTTGGTTGTAAAATCACCTGAAGATTTCTCATTATTCTTTGACTTAGATCTAATTGGTCTTATTTTAACATGTTATAATATATATTTATGTTATTTTTGAAAAAGAAAAACTTGAATTTCACAACGTATCCAAATGTAACGCTGATTGTGGATGGTTTTGCTGTAATACCGATATTAATGAGACGATGATTCCTTGTATTACGTACATACATGTAGGAAGAAGAATATGCAAAAAGCATGATTTTGATACACGAATACACGAGTATGGATAATTGGATATATAATATGGCACATTTAAAGCTAAACTGACGTCTAAACTTGTGAGGTGAGTTCGTCTCGTGCAACGCACGAGTTTGTGAAATTACGCAACGTCGAGCCCGGAGAGTAGTTGGATGGGTGATCGACTGGCGTTGAACGCTTCCAGGCCTCCAAGGGTCCGTCCCTGCTCGCACTGAGACGCTTGCAATGTCAGTGGTGTCACCTTGGGCAAATGGCGTTACTCGTAAATTGCCTCAGTCGACCCAGCTGAAACTAGGTACTGGTCCTTCATCAGGAGTGTTGTTAACCTTCTAGCGCCTAGAGGTTGCTTGAGTTACATCAGGGTAATAATGCCGAGCGCTTTGAGCAAGCTATACAAGCCTGGATTTAGCGCTATACAAGACCTCACGTGCACATTATTTTTATTATTACGTCGGGTACGCGTGCGAAATGTGTGTTTTCCGCGTGCAGGTCGTTGATACCGCTAAACGTATGAGGGAAGTCACGTTCCCGTTACATGTTCGTAGCAATCGTAGCTACTCGTCTCTTTCCGTGTGTTGTCGTG
>JAUELE010085075.1:0-15053 GCA_031471655.1 Diodora aspera
ACGCAATATACGTCGGTAAAAATTCTATTATCCGCGTCAAAAGTATAGACAAAGTCATTTTTCACCATAACAAATAACAAATTAAGGTACATGCATATAATACAGCCAAAAAAAGTCATTCCTTAGTCGATAGTCAACGTGGCATCACAGTTGGACAGATCAACTATTCTAGTAGTCTGACGTAAAACAAAAGAGAATCTGTCCGCTGGATTAGATCTTCACCCTCATATCCACTAAATCTCCTATTTTACCTGTCTGCTCTGATGTTACATCTCTAATATTGGGATTCCAATTACCGTTTATGAGGTGGACCGGCATTGTTGAAGTAGAACATTTTCCTGTCTTGTCTCTTTTCATATTTAATGTTTCTTTGTATGACAACACACTCACTCATCTATATATGTGTTGCGTTTATGTTCTATCATAATACGAAATATGACATAAATCTCAATATAATGTGATGTCATGCACACTATCCTCTGATATGCAGAACATATTGGCACAGACAGCCTGAGATCTTAATCAATCCTCCAGCGAGAGTCAGGCATTGCAAGGGACTTTAGATTTGAGATTACATAGCCTTCTATAAGGTGATTTAAATAGGATGCCATTTTCACTTCCCTTCTTGAAAACAGGGACGGGGTAGGGGCAATTCGTCACCCTTGGAGGTTTGGTGTTTATGGTGTAAGTGATTTTGCATTGGTACTCTTATCTTAGTGATATAGATTAAATATTACTGAAATCCAATTCGTTTCAATACACCGCATTCACTTCCGAGCACCCTTGTGTTAACGTCACGTGGTATTATGGATGATGGATTGCCACGGCAACATAAAGCGTTTACTCAGTCTTTAAACATTCATGGTCGTAAAAGACTCAAGTCCTGCCGAACGTATTCAAACGAAGCTGAACGATTCATCTTAACTACGACAGTGCGTCAAATAGATTTAAACTTGATTTAAGTCTAACAGCGCTTTACATGATGGATCTTGTAAAACAGTGTGTCCTACCGAACCACTTTAGTCAGCCTGTCATAGGTTTGGAAAAAGCCAGAGAAAGATGCGCGGATGATCCGATGCTTGTCTGAGAGTGCTGGCTCTGGCATCGTTTTCAATTAAGTGAAAGCGATCCCAAGGACCCATCGATTTTATCAGAAGTGACGGCACCGGAGAAGGTCCGAGGCTTGGCGTGAAGATGTACAACATTGCTGATGATCTGAAAGTAGTTTCGGTTAGTTCCTCTTGGAATACACTCAGGTCTGGATGTATGGCTGGTTGGTCTGAATGCGTGGCCTCTCTGTCATATATGAGTTCGTCATACTCCTAAAGAGATCGCCCTGATGGTTGGGAAAGACAAACAAACTGGGAATACAGAAGATGATCCAAATCCTCGCTTTCTAGGTTGGGGTAGTATCAGGATTTTCCCAACAAGGGGCTGAGATCCTCAACAGGGGCTGAAGACTAACATTGACTAAGCAAATACACAATGTTTCTCTTAGTCGGTTCACCGGGAATTGTTACATTTTCCCCAACAGGGTGGGGTGGGGGCTAAGGTTAACCGAAGGAAAGGGCTATTACACTCCGCTCCACGTATACACACACACACACACACTCACCGCTGGCGTCACCCCTGCTTCACGGTCAGACACATAATTAGACGATGATGTATACTGTCAACGAGACACCGCTAAAATCCGAATTCTCTACACTCTCTGTACTCTCAAATAGGGTATTCTGTAAGATGCTGAAGTGAAGGGAAAGAACAAAACTTAATATTTCAATGACGTCAAACCGGTCGGAGAGAATAACTGGGGATTTTTTTTATCTTATACCGATTTGAACACGTGCAGAAACGCAGTGGAATACGCTATTGATGTAGTGTTCACACTAGTATATATTTCATTAGGAGTTGCGGAGTTGGGATTTAGTTATTGATTTTCAGTTTGAACAAATAGGATTTTTATTTTTATTGTGTTGAGCTGTTTATCTGCTTCCGATCCACTACAGAGAAACTGTTTAATTACAATCGAACTTGTGGAAGTTCGGAAATCGAACTTATACCATTTATGCGACCTCACGAACAACTGTTATTGAACCAAACATTTTCATAGTAATTATTAGATACGATATTTGTATTTACACAAAACAATCCATGCCAACTAAAAGTGTTTCTATACTTGACCTTTAAGGACAGCTGATCTCCTCAAGTTCATACTTTGCATGCGCATCTTATTTAGACAGGAAATACCGTTATAGTTTTTGCGTGTGATCCATCATAAATAAATAAGACGTTCTTGTCCGTATGAATAAAGTTCTTTGTTGTTATAGTAACTGATGGACAAGACATCATAATTTGGTGCGCCCTGTGTCAAAGGTCAAAATCAGTTCTAATAACTAAAATATATTTATTATTGACTGGAGAAATATTGATATTGAGTTTACACTTTACGATTATGTTACATTATAGGAGTGACATATTTCTCCTGATTTTTGGTCTTGTCTGTCAAAGGTAGAGCAACTTTTCCTGAGTAGAAATCGAGACTTGAGTATATATCGCTGTATTTAAACTTTCGTTTAAGGCGTCACACACACAATGCTTTGAACCCATCTCACCCCTCATATCAACGGTTCTGGTATCGCATTCAACCCGCAAAAATAAAAGGGAAACTTATCGTACAACGAGATGAGGGATGTGATACGTTGTAATTTGCCATGAGACATTTGGACCTTTGCGCGCATGCACATCTTTACTTCTGTTAAAAGCACAGGAGACGACGCAAGGTGTTAAGAAAGGTGTGCAACGATTGAAAATTCGTTATTATGGGGAAAACAGACGCAGAACGTGGTCTAGAGCGTAAATGCTTTATTTGTTGCAAATTTAGCTGGATGAAACCATGTATTGTTTTACCCTTGAGTGTTTTGTTTCAGATACATAGATCCATCTTGGAATAAATGACCTAGACCCCTTTGTAATTACACGGATGACTCGCACACTATAACGAATTCTGTATGACGATATTTATTTATTGTGCCTTTAAAGTGTTTCAGGTTTCAGTCTGACCTTACCGAACTGAAAGCAATACAATGAGGAAGAGTCCGGCAATCGATGTACGGAAATCTGGCTGAAGTCGTACTGAGTGTGATACCAGCTTCAGAGTACATGTACATGCTAGTTTGATAGCAACACCTAAAGGTAAGAGGTGTCATATACATGTTAATAACGATTTACTTGCGATACAGACCAAACGTTTTGTTTTGACAACCATTGTCTTATTTCTAAATCGTTAAACTGAAAATAAAGCTGGGTTATTTCCTGGGGGATGGGAAATGCTGTCTGTGTTTAATTCCGGAGCATTGCTGATGTGACGCTGTCGGCACTAAATCCACTCATTGTGTAAGTCTGAGTTACTTATAATAAATTACTTAACCAGTTCTATCGATGGAGAACCGCGACGGCTCACTGGATATGTATTGCCCCGAGCTTTCATCACAATGTTCATTGACGACAACAATTAACCTGCTCTAACTTAGAATAAACAATAAATAATGTACCAGTTATGGCATAGCTTAACTGATGAAATATTCACTAGCTAAGCTGTTAACGTCATTCCAACTACAAGAAGTTTATCAAGCATTGCAGCAGATCAGTTTGATAATGTCATGGATGAATACGGCTCGTTTGAGCACAAGTAAACTCCAAACATTACATTGATCGTTTTATAATGGTACATAGCTTATCGAGGCGCAAGGACAAGAACGTCATTGCATGTTGTGTTATTGATGAGAAGTGGTGCAGAGTCAATGTGAGTCGTTAGATTTTACCTACAACTGTATTTCAACACGGAGAACAGCCCATGAACTGGGAAGAATCTTACTCTGAACTTTTGAAACTCAAAACGAGTTAACTTCATCCTTTGTGCAAACCTGCCTCGGCTACCAAATTGGTTGCTGATGCATCAACATTCTTCTGGTTGCATAACGTGTCCTCTACAGCAAGGATTCTCACAAACTGTACTGTGGAGAAAGAGTTTCAACACAAGGAGAGACATTTTCAAAGCAGATAACTAAAGAATGAGTGCGCGGAAATTGAATGTTGTTGAAGTTCGGTGAATTAGTTTGAAAACGTGTGTTCATGCCATAGGAATGACAATGCCAGATTTGAGTGACTTTCAAAGCAGAGTGATTATGCTCAGTTTGCTGTTCATGTTTGGTTTAGTTCCAGTTATGGTTACTTCTACAAATGTATGCACGGCCCTGAACAATCTTACAAACGTGATCGCTGAGACTGTTCTTTCTGGATATACCTTTATGGTCTTTGAAAATGTTGGACTTATAGGTTGTGCAAGGCTGTGTCTTTTACGAAAGAGATGCGACTCTTTTAATTACAATCCTCAGACTTCTGAATGTGAGTTAAACTTTAATACTGGTGCGGTATCAGTTGTCTTGGAAACCAAAATTGGTAGCGTGTACAGTAGGAAAGACTCCTGGCCAACACGTTTAGCAGGGTTCTGTTGGAACATGACTTGTACAGAAAGCGAGGCCTGTGAAGCAAATCATCTAGGTTCTTTCAGCTGCAAGATAGAGTGTCCCGACCCCCCACTGATGGCCAATGGACAGATCCTGACATCCAATGTGACAATTGACGTAGGTGTTGTGTTAGCATATACCTGCGACAGTGGATTTTTAAAGATTGGAATTGCAGAATGCTTGCAGTCTGGAAACTGGTCTCACTTTGGATGTCAGGAAGGTTGCAAGAATCCCCCTAGTATACATAATGCAACACTAATAAGCACTGGAGACGTTTGGGCTGTGGACTCCATGTTGGATTATGAGTGTGGCAGTCCACTGGTGCAGCTTGGCAAGGTCAGGTGTCTTTCTTCGCTAGGATGGTCTCCTATGAAATGCATACAAGTCATAAGAACCTGTGAGGAACTTCAGGCGTGCTCAGCATCATACCAAGATGGACACTACTGGCTAGTCCCCCAACTATATGTGGACAAACCGGTCCGAATTTACTGCTCTCACATGAACGCCACAACACCAAAACACTACGTCAGCTTTTATGAAGACAATTACGTTGACTTTTCCGACATATCGTGCCCCTTTGTGAGAAGTGACGGTGCCACTTACGACTCGTGTTCCACTACTAAATTTGAAAAGGTGCTGTTGGCTGATGTTTACAAAATGAGAATGAGCTATTTCACTTCAGCGGATACGACTTTCGCCAATACATCATCAGCATGTGTTTTCATCAGATATGCAATCATACACGATTGCCATGAAGTGTGTGGCAGTCCAAACACCCGAGATTTCGTCATTGATACTCGAGGCACGGGATTGATTGCAAATCCTACTGATCCTTGGCAAGCTCAAAACACCGATGTTGTGCTAAACGCCCCAGTAGTTGTTACTAGATACGAGTCCAACCGAATAATTCACATTGCTTGTCATCAAAGGTGCAATTCATGTTACCCAACGTCGAATGAAATAAAATTTGTGTATGATATCAACTTTGATCCGCGGCTGGAAGATGCAACAGTTCCAAACTGCCAAGCATAGAGACTAACATCCGGCCATAGTAATGATAAGGCACGAAAGCTGTGAGCAACTGGCGCCGGACTCATGATCGGACGATGGTTAAGTCATGGGTTCGATTCTAGCTACAACCGCGTTGTACCATTGGACAAGACACTTTACGTCACTTGTCTCAATGTGTCCAACTGAAAATGGATAAAGGTGTTTTACTGTGGCCACAAGTACCCTTGAGGGTAGAACAAGAATGTTGAATATATTTCTGTAATATCGTATAACAAGGAGTCATATTGAATCACATTTTCAGAAATATCGAGCATTGTGGGCACCTTGGAAATGCTCTCATTTTGAATTTGCCTTGAGACACTTGTTGGCCGGTATAATGATAATATAATCAAGAGAACCACAGAATGTTAGTGTTTCAGAGCAAGATACCATGGTTTATTGTTAACAGTCAGTTAAATGACTTGAAAGGGGATGCTTCGTGAAACGTTATCAACAGTCAGCAAGATGACCTGGAATAAGATATTCTGTGAAGAGACGAGTTATCAACAGTCAGTAAGATGACCTGGAATAAGATATTCTGTGTACAGAAGCATTATCAACAGTCAGTAAGATAACCTGGAGCAATTTATTCTGTGAACAGAAAAGATATCAACAGTCAGTAAGAAGGCCTTTAATAAGTTTTTTTTCCGTGGCGATAAGAGTTATCAGCAGGCAGACGAAACCAATCTGAAGTGTTCTGATTCATCGTAGACAGAAGATTCCGCTGTAATTCAACATGCAGTGTCGACATCTATACAAGACTTTTATCTGTGGTTCCGTGTCTACAGGCAAACAAGTTACCCAGAGAAGGTATCTGTATAGTTCGTCATGAACAGGTAGTAAACCATGTGAGAGTTTTTGTCCGAGGTTGTTAGATGTATCCGCCTTATGTATATACTGATGACCAAAAGAAACAATATCAAGGCGTTCATAGTCAACTGTAGACACATATACAAGTGTCGGCTATTTGCTGTTACTCTCATTCGACAGCATATCAGAACAGTAAGGGATTTTGGTGATCAATTAGACATGTCTTCTGATATATATGGTACTGGTTAATGGACATGATGTGTCCAATATCCCCTATTTGTGTAGGTAAATATAGGCTTCTCGCACATTACTTTGTGTAGGTAAATATAGGCTTCTCGCACATTATTTTGCTTTATGACTGAAAAGGTTGAAATCATGTAATAACTTGGATATATTGGTTATTTCACTTTCATTCAAACATATTTTATTCACGAAAGTGAAACGGATTAGGAACAAGTTATGCCTTCTTAGGTTACCCTCTCCGATTGTATTTACAGTGTATAACTTACAGAAATATAATTGTAGTAACAAGAAACAATATGTACAACAGATACAAGATATATACAAATGATCAATTTAAGCCAGTACAGTGTCAGTTTTAGAAACGCTTAGTTGTCTTAATATATGCATGTACATGATCAAATATTTGTTTATTTTCTTCTAGACTTAACGAACAATTACCCTGTAATATTAGTCATGTTGCTCCGAAACACGTTTTGTAATTAATGGAAATGTTTACGCAATATTTTCTTCGAGCTACATAAAACGGACACACCATAAAGACATGTATTGCATTTTTACATTCAGCACCACACGTCCAATTAGCACAATCTCTTAATCCGACTTTAAATAAATAAAAGTTGAAGCGGCTTGCTATACATAGCAATTCGTGTGCAAAATATTTAACTTTCTTATGCCATGAACAAACTACGTAGGTGTTGTTGTACGTTTTACTTGTATCAGGGGCTTGAAATGAGATAGTGTCTGACAGCAAATTCCACATTCTTGTTGTCGATGGCACAAAAGATAGATTTGAAATTTTGGTACGGGCATATATTACTGGCAACGTATGCATGTTTCATAAATTATTAAGTCTTCATGATCTATCATTACTTGGAATGATGTCACTCAGATATGACGGAGTATTGGTATTTTGAATATTATAAAATGAGCTCTACTTTCTAATTTTCAATCTTTCACTTTTCGTTTCATCGATCCCTTCTTCATGACAATCTTACACAGTTGGTTGGGTTACCCATTCAAATGCCAGTCATGTTCGCGACACAAATTTGTATTACCAAACTTGGCACAAGCGCACATACGCATACTGGAGGAGCTATTGACCGTATATCCGCAAACTCTGGTCTCCAGCATCTTTGGTGGATCTTTGATTGTTGTCTCATTTGGCATATAGCTGACTATTTTAACAATGTTAAATTAAGATGATGTGTTCAGTTGTAAGGTCAATACTTCAGCTATTGCACAACACGATGTGTAAGATGCACACCGCGCGAAAAAAATAGTTCATGAAAGAAATCGAAAGAAAAGTGAAAGCAAATAATCCTCATTTTAGTCACCTTCTACGACAAACATTGGCTTACTTGGCTTCTGTTCTTGTTATATTACACCATGTCACTCCCAGAAGATGTCACAAAGATGAAGTATGCTTCAAAGCATTCGTGCACACTCCTTCACATACACTACAATAATATTGATTTAACATCCTTGGTTCCGCGAAGTGATCTGAATATGCAATTTTCACAAACAATAGACCTCGGAGGACTCCCACGTACCGCAGAGTAGGTCTTTGGGGGTTCATTAATTTCTGTGTTGAGAGATGCTTGTCAAGAAGCGCAGCTTGTTATCCGTTTATGGCTTCTTGTAACAATGTCCACATATTAATGAACACCGCTATTGCTCCTTTACAACCGGAAAGACGCACGAGCACCGAAGTGTGAGTTGTCTTTGTGCAAGAAGAGCTTGTTTCTGTTTTATGGCATGAACCGTTTCAATGTGGTGCGACGATATTCATGTTGAGCAATACATACGTAGCGTTGTGGTACTGTACCAACTGTGGTTTGTATAACTGTAATAAATGTTAACTCTGCAATAAAAGGATGACAAGCACCGTTTTGTGTGTGTGTTTCTACCCAATTAAGAAGTGCATAAAGAGGATTTATGAAAATGTGGGTAAATAGTGGCACTATATTGGCGTAACGGAATTAATTGATATTTTACCACATTTAGTGGTAGCCAACGATGAGTGGAGTTTGTGCAGATGTACAAATATCGTTCGATTGGTGGAACGGCTGCCCAAACGAGTTCATTTTATCTTGTTAGGCTGGGAAGGTTCACGCACGTGCCATTACAAGACCCGTGACTGTTGCACTGTGGTGAATCTACGACAAGCAAGTTGAGCTTGTGCAGATGTACAAATATCGTTCGATTAGTGGAACGGCGTGCCCAAATGAGATCATTTTATCTTGATAGGTTGGTAAAGTTCACGCACGTGCCATGTACGAGATTCGCGACTGTTGCACTGGGGTTAATCTAAGACATGCTGAAGGAAGAGATGAATAATAGCATGATTACTGAAATAATTAAATCACTACTACTGCGACAAGATAACACAAAGAGAGAATACAACGAACATTCTTATATAACCTGCCATCCGTATGTCAGAAGTTCCTCCGTCATTGAGGGTGTGTTCAGTAACAGTCAATGTTAAGGGCCGACCATGTTCTTTTTATGGGTGGGTGGGGGCTGGAAAATGTTGTCTCTTGCAAACTATATTTTTTATCTTATTGCATGAGACAGGGACAAACAATTATTGATACATTTCATAATTATAATCTGATAAAAACAATCGTGTACATTTTCAATCAGTTTATGTTTTTAAAACATTTTACGCATGCAATCTATTTATTTTCTCCAAAATTGTCTGCAAACAATTTAGTTTTTAAATCATGCAGCCCCCCCCCCCCCAAAAGGAGTCAAATCCATTTTTATCGTATCTCCCATATGGCTGAACTTACATTTTTTTATCTGTAGAATAGTTTTTGTGCAGTAAGTATTTAAGCTAATTCGCAATAACAGGTGCAAATACATGCAAACATGTACGTATTCCTTTACTCCAAGACGTGACACACTCAATTGCACATTTAATACAATTTCTTAAGGAGAACAGAACCGTAGAAAACCACTGATTGTCAAGTAATGAGAAGACGACTAGTGTACATGTTATCATTAACAACTTAACTGAGCTCCAAACGTAACGAAACCATCTATACAATTAATGTTTTAGAAGAGAACCAAGTTCGTCGAAACTGATTAGTTTCAATATGAAGATATATTATTCTACGAATGCAAATTATGCCAAACATAGGCTCACATTTGAAACTGTTTATTTATAGGCACACTTTTCGTGTGGTGAAAAAGTGCATACTTTTGACATAGCAACAATTTGTGTACATAGTTGAACGGAAGTAGGTGGTGGCTTCCATTTAGCAGCAGACAACACAAATCGCTGCAATCTCTTTCTCGACATGACCTATGTTTTAAAATTGCAAAATGGTTACGCTCGTAGATACATCGGTCGATTTAAGATCACGTTTGTGTCTGAACAAGCTTCTTATGTGTCAAGACGCTTCATGTCCAATTAGAGTTTGAAACACTATGACGTATCTATATACACTGCAAACGGAAAGGAGACGTACAGATTATAGGTTCGAACTGTGTTACCACTACAAATTACGTTCACGGATAAGTCAATTACCAGTTGATACCCACCCAATATGACCATTTACCGAATGTACTTTGTAATCAACTTCCAGCCTGTTTTAAGTGCAACGTCGACGTTTCTTTCAGGTTTTGCAGTGTGGGATACTGTGCTCATAATTATAATTATATTATTAAACCTGGAGTTAACTCATAAATTGGGCTAAATGGGGTTAAATGAATGCGACGAAATAATATAAGAACCTCCACGTAAAACATGGCCTTGACGCTCCACTGTATCAATATGTTAAGCCAATATGCCCGAAGCCATTCTGTCCGTCAAGAACCATACATCTACACGCCAGTTTAATGAGGTTGTCTTCTCTTGACAGCTGATCGTTACAAGATAACTGATTAACGATGTTCTGGCAAGCCCCGGGGACCGACCTGGAAACAGACAGAGATAAGATAGGGGGAGAACATAATAAGATGCAAACGGTCAAAATAACCTTTTTCTCGAAGGAAAACAGTCGTCGCCTCATCAACCAGATGCTAAAAGTGTAATAGGCATATTCAAACAGTTCCAGACCTCCCTTGATTTGAACATCATGGGTATCGGTGTAATTAATGTCGCGATCCCTTCCCAGGCAGACGGAATGTTTGCCACCTGGAACACACACCACCTCCTTTTATTTATATTGGTGTACTACAATAACCCAACAATTCCCACAGAGACCACTTTAGCAGCTTGGTTCCCCTCCTTTCAAACATTCTGGATCTGCCTATGAACTGTGGTAAGAATGGCGTCGTCATTTACAAAGCAGCAACAGTTTCTTAATGATGACTGCTCTGATCAGGAATAATAATAATAATAATGATAATATTATTAATAGTAATAATAATGTCATCAGTTTGACCCCTTCAAGATTGTCTGGAATAAGCAAAATTCTACAATTGCGGACACTTGAATTCAATAAACCTGATCTTCTTCTCTTCATATTTAAGGCATTTAGCCAATCTACGAAAGTGTCATTGTGAATGAAATGGTTAACCAATTTATGATGTTTTAGAAATCTAGAATAGATCAGAAGCAAAGAACTGACTAACAGTCTGTAATCTAATCAAATTTGTCAAAGTAAACATCAGTCTTTTCGCTTTCGTGAAATTCGAGTACTCGAGTCCGAGCCGAGTCCACCCACTCGAGTACCATGTTATATTAGTATATTATGAAAACTGGTGAAATGGGCTGAATTTGCACCATTTGGCATGCACAGTTTTCAAAATCTTCCAGGGGACCAAGCTCCCGGACCTCTCTAGAACATATCATTCATGACCTTCGTTGTGACCACCACACCACCCCGTTCCCCTTTACACACCTTCTGGATTCGCCCCTGTATCAATTATGCTTCGGTCATACTGTAAGTGCTTTTTTCAATTTTGGAAACAGATGGAGGTCACTTGAGGCCAAGTCTGTACTTGTTTTGATATTTTGGCAAAGATATCCAAATACATCGTTGATTATTCCCTGAAGTGAATTCAAGCATAAATCCGTCCTAGATATGCTAAGCGTTGTGACACGCTGTCGAATACCTAAGAACAATACCGTACTCAATCTTTTCACAATACCGTCCAGCCGTAAGCTATCGTCTGCTCTCTACACCGGACACCAAATCTTGCGTTCACCATTTTTCAAACATCTATATCTTCAATAATACAATATATTGTGACCCAAGACTTTGACCACACAAAGTAAAGATGTTTTGTGATACATTTGTACCAATACAGCGTGAACTTTAGGTTTCAATGAATCAAAATAAAGGAATTTTATGACAAATACCGCTTCAAAAATAAACGTGTTTGCGCATTGTTCGAGCGGCTAAATTACATCCAATCAGCACTACTTATTGCAACTGTGCATCGAAAATGTATTTTGGAGAGTTTGTAGTCCCTTTAAAGTTGACTTCAACCAATCAAAGAGTTACAAAGCAACTACTCACGATTTGTTGCCGTGCGGGGTGTCCTCCTTTCTCAGTTCCGCCATATTGATTTCACTATATGAAAAACGGTGCACTATATGATTACGCATACAGACAGTGTGATAGTTGCCTTTAAGAATTGACCATAAATAAAGAATATAGATTTGTTAACATTTATTTGATTGTTAATTGTGATTATCATCAATATTTTTATTTGCTTATACTGACTTGCACACTTTCTCAAGGAAACTATTTAAGAATGATGTTAGTTTTTTGCCTTGTAATGATTGGCTTGAGATATTGTATGGTTATTCCATCATGGACGTTCTGAGAAAGCGTTTGCTTGATAATAAAAGCAATAAAAATTGCTGCTAAGAATCTATGCACACGTTTTAAAAATATCGAAAAAGGCATTCCCTTCCCACTATGGAGCAATTTTCTTATTGGTCAAGTGACTTTTCTTGTTTGTCTATGGAGTTCCCTTCATTCATCTCCTTAGCCAATTTCGTAAAAGCCTTTTCTGGAATGCATAGACTCTCATCAGAACAGTATGAGTTGTCACGTCTTTGCTTTCAAACTGATCAGTTTATTCATGCGCTTGTGTTATGAATTTCTCATCAAACTGATACAAGCACCTATTAGACGTATTCGCAAAGCACAGTCCTAAAAATGATTGATAATAGTAAGTTACTTGTGGCAGGAGAAATCTTCACATTTGCATTGGACGTAAAAATATATATTAATTTTGGTGTGAGCTTTCTTTGTCAAACTAAGGCAAGTCCTGCCTTTCCGACTTTATCCCAGCGTAGGACATACAACGTAAACACAGAATGAAACTCGTTTCGCCATTGCGAACATCAATTGCAAGATGCAGTACTACCACATACAACCGTTGGAAGGATGAGTATTTTTACACTTATGTACATACCACGACTAAGGCTTAAAAGATATAGTATGTTTGTCGGTTTTGTAGCCTCTTAAATATTCTATTTTCTTTTAGGATCCCCGGGCGACAAATTGAAATATTTAAAGCATTCTAAACTTCCAGGGTCTTGAAAATATTCGTTAACCATCGGAAAGGTTCACCTGCAAATAAATGCATTCGGCTCATATTCGGACAGCATTCGAAAATCGACGGAACATTCTTATGAAAACCCTTAGAGAAAGGGTTGAAATGAGGCTGGCTATTTGAAAGTAGAAAATAAGTCCGTCTTCATCTGCCGGGACCAAGGAAATACGGCTTTATTTAAATAGGCATACACTTTTACAATGTATGATTTACAGTTGATGTTTTCATTTCATAGAAATTGCACTAGACCTAATTTGCGTACCTGTAAGTACCGTTCTCAGTTAAAACAGCATATTTAATGTAAGCCAGATTGTAGAATTTACAAATGAGGTTAAAGGTACTCTTTTAATGTTTGCAAATTTATAACATACATGTTACGTCGTTTAGAGGATAATAAACACGGGTGAAACACCATAACTTAGCAGCTTGCAAAACATTTCAATGGTATGGCTGTTTCATACTACCTTATATTTATGATACAATCAGAAGAGCGAATGCTTTGATTGCAGAGACGTCCAGGTGCCATGTGACAGCGCCAAGGCATTTCGGCGCATTCAGAAATATTCGTGTATGTTGGTTTAATGATGTTGTTCGAACACTTTTAGTTTCGCATTTTCTGAAGTTGCACGAAGCAGTAGAAGTGCAACATATCTACAGGCGCGTTATGGAGTATTTCATCAAACATATCGATATTTTGGGGAACTTTGCGAAACCAAATATTGAATTCCTTTGTAAAATGGTATAGGTTCATTTCATTGTGCAGCGTTGATTCGGCGAAACTTCATGCTGTATCACTTGCACAAAATAGTGAATCACGATGCTGTTCAACTTTTACTCCTTTATGCATCCTTAATGAAAATACGAACGGATAATTTATATTAGTTTTGAAAGCAGCTGCTTTAAATCCCCAACTGTTTAGCTTTGCACATGTCAGCTTTGAGTATAAAAGTTCAACTCTCTTCCGACACCAAAAACAAAATCCGTATATTACAACATCTTTAATGATCATTAACACGAAATATGCATTAGGATAAGCCGTACAAATCGTACTGCCGCAAGGAATCTATTCATGCTTGATACATTTATTATCTAACACAATGCATCACGGCAATACAATGAAAGCTTCGAACTTCGAATGAAGTGTTTTATGTTCTCGAAAATAACCTACAGCTAAAATCAATGATTAATACAACATGTAGCATGCATTTTAAATGAATTCTCATAGATAATACTAAACTTGACGCAAACAACTATTTCAGCGCGGCAACTGATGCACGATGCCATTTTGTTCGAACGTAATGCAATCGTCAGCGATAAACTAGACATCCAAACGCAACATTTGATGATCAAGTAATTAAAAAGTCTTTTGATGTTTCAGATAAAGAAGTTTATTACATGTACATGTATAACAGCCCAACTTTTTAGATAGTGTACACGTATTGCTTGGGTTTGATCAGCTTCCACAACCTTGTCAATAAAGATTTCTAGGTGCATAAATATAAAACATTCAAGCTGAAGCCCTGAGAATCAGGCACCAATGACCAGCGACTTGGAGACAGGGACTGCAGGAGTTGTGACTTCGTTGCGACTTCACTGAGTCAATCACGGATTTTATTCTGCAAACTACTCAAAATCTACCTATTTCATTCCACTAATAATAGCGATCGAGTATAATTACAATAATACGGGACATCAAAACATAGATGATATTAATGTTTTTGTCACGAATGTTTTATAAATGCCTTTTTTCGTGATTGTGGATTATTTCGCTTCTGAATCTACATTGCCGAGCAAAAGAAACGATACCAAATGATTTCAGTTATTTTTCTTTACGTCTGTCTGTCATAGCTGATCAAAAGGATGCTAGGATTTCAACGAGTGTAATGTGACTGACATCATGTCATT
>JAUELE010085186.1:0-15049 GCA_031471655.1 Diodora aspera
TTTTATGTATATTTATCATTCCAAAGGTTGTTTTTTGAAAAGAAAACAATGAGTTTGGACACGTATCCAACTTTAATGTAAAATGGTTTTTTTGTTGGCTATGTTGGCACCAAATGAATCCGTGAAATATTATGAAACCTATTGAAGTGGGCCGAGATTCCCCTGATTTGCATGTTGAATATTCCGGCACAATTTACCAGGGGAGCATACCCCACTAGAAAATAATATCTTTCTTGAAATATTTGATGCTTCCCAATTCGGACAAGTCCTGCATCCGCCCTTTGGGTAAGTGATTAATTAACAACTAAATATAAGAAATGTGTTAATTTTCCAATGAAAAGCAGTTAAATGTCACTGATTTTATTCTTTATATAATGAAGAAGGGAACGATCGAGGTCAAGAGTAGTTTCAATAATAATAATAATAATAATAATAATTTCCTTGTATATGTGTGGAGCACAAAGGACGAGTTTAACAATTTAAGAAGTCAGAATTGAACTCAGAAATAATAATCCGGTCAAAATTTACTGCTGTTCTGTGCTCGCCTCACTTATTGGTGTGGTGGACTACAAAAATGAAATCCAGGACTTGGTCCCTTAACATGAGGGCCCTAGTAACATAGGCTCACCTATACTGTTTACCAATATGTTCATCAGGACGTTTTTGCGTTCAGTATACAAATTATATTTTATGTGCAGAGTTCTTGTTCTACCTTTACCAAACTGTGTCAGATGGCGTGTGTCAAGTCCAGAGCAGAGCGTAGGGCATCGTAGAGAGTTTGGATGTGCATATGCGTTTGAACAGTGTCGTGACCTCGACATGTATTTTGCAGAAACCTATGTATTTCGCAGAAACCTATGTAATGTTAACTCGCACAGAGATGGGTATTATCGACCTACGAGGAGCCAGGAAATATAGTCAGAGTCAATATTCTGTGACCATCACTCTGAATAAGCGCACCTTCATGTTCCTATGCAGGATGTTGTTTCTTCTGACTCGTTGAGGGAGGGGCGGGGGGGGGGGGTGCCGGAGTCTCCCAGCAATCTGCCAGCAGTGGCGCTTGCGGTTCAATTCCAGTCCAGGCGTCTCTCTTTCAGCCCAGAGAGACCGGAACCCTGACATCGACGTGCTGTTGGTGTGACCTCGGTGATGTAGCTGAACGATTGCCGAAAACCACGTAAAACCCGAAATCACTCACTCTAACTCGTTGGCCTGGAACTTTTATATTTGAAGCGACATCATTACATATTAAACATGTAATCCGTCTCTTCGGTCGTGGTTGTGACTTCAAATCTAATGTACAGAACTTGTATTTCGTTGACTATTGTGAACTATACATTCTGATTCAAGAATGTTTGAACCAAGTCTTTGAGCCCAGATGGTGAACTAAGTCTTTGAGCCCGGATGAAATACAACACATGTTTCCTCTATAGATACGTTTGTATATGCTTGAATGGCTTTTCTGTTAGGTTTGACAGAACTATTGAGAAAAAGTATACAAATTTGCTCTTCATTCCCTTCATCCACTTAAATGTATAATCTCTACAGATGTGTGTCTCCCGGCTTTTACCAACCTCCTTGTTAAGTTTCTTTTAGCCCGAGAGATCAGACTGAAAGGTTCAATAGTGTCATCGCCAGGAGCATAGGTTTTCTGTCAGCCGGGTGAGTGCAGTCGGAAGTTGTTATATCGTACACACGCTTCCTCGTAGGAGTTCGCACTGGTTGGTGTCCTTAAGGGATGTGTGTACAGCTCACAGTCTCGTGATGGGAAAGGGCTGGGTTTGATGATATCATAAATTGTCTTTCCTATATATTGTTGTTCATGTGATAGCATATTCTTTATTTGAAGACTTCCAGTAAACGCGTCCAAATTAACGCATTTTATGTTCAGAAACGTTATGCAATCGTTTAATTGAAGAGGCAATGCTTTGGGTGTATGTACACTGAGTCTTATTGAACCGCGTTTACTAACGTTTTTAGTGTTAGTGCTGCCACTTTCACACATTCCCCAATTGTTGGTGAGAGTTCACGGAACTGTCGCCGTACTCTCCCGAAATGAAATCCTTGACGGTTTTCGTTCGCTCGACTCTGTGACGTCGCATGTCTTATTCACCTACGATGTAGCGATTCTCTGGCTACGAACTGTTACAATGCGATTAATACGACCCGTTTCCCACATTCTCCAATGTGATCCCGAACTGTTATTCGATCATGCTCGAAAATGCAAAATGTAAACCTCGACGAGAAAAGAGATCATAGCAGCTCGCAAGTTATTCGTAAAGCCGATCTTTCACTAGATGGCTGCAGCATAGTCGTAGACGGAATTGTCGAGGTGATTCGGGATGAGATGATCCCGATTTGGCCCATCCCTAAATGTTCTACGCTTCTGCTGAGGCAGTACAATTAACGATGAAATGAAACCTATGCCTAAGTCAAAATTTCACGGTTCTGGACGTTGGAAGCCCATGATTTTAATCCGTGATTATCCGTTCCGAGTCTCTTCCGGGCCCGTAGATATGACTGTGGTGTTCGGAATAAACTCATGCGTTTCCGCCGCCCTGTGTTATCTTCTTTGTTGCTTCATTAAACTTCCATTTGGGTTAAATGTCTTCTTATTTCCAGGAAATGGTATGAAAACACGAAACATTTGTGACAGGGCATTAAAATGTTGCCAGGAACAACAGTTTTGTTGGAACATCTTTTCTATGGGCGCTTTCAAGATAATTATGTCATTGGTTTGAAATAAAGCTCCTGAATGTGAAAACGATATCTGAATCAGATCTGATCCTCCTTTGGAGTAGCGTGTTTGCATATTTTAACACCACGCAGCCAGACTAGAAGACTGTCCTTGAACTCCTTTCGGACCAAATAACTACAATCGGAGCAGAAAGAAATCAGCGGCACATCATGCTGCATCTACGGATGATTAAGTCAGATCTTTGGGGTAAGACGTAAGTCATGCCGTGGCTGACTAAATAACTGTCCCAGCGTTTGCACTTTAATTCTTACTTATATCTTTCCTATTATGCTTAAACATGCTTTGCAAAAGGGGGCGCTGAGTGCCGCAGTAGTTAGCTTGTCGGTTCAGTTATTTGCCAGCCTTGGTAACCATGGTTCGAGTCCCGCCCGGGTGCATCTCTTTCAACCCGGAGTTTGGAGCATTACACCGACGTGACGTTGGTGACACATTAGTGGTATGGCCGGAAGACTGCCGAAAACCACTTAAACTCCAACATCGCTTATTCACTCCTTTGCAAAACATTAATGTCCTGTTACACATTAGCGCCTATCTATGTAGCGGTGCAGACAGATTTCTTTGTCATCATTTGCAATGTTTGAAGAGAAAGATGAGACTGTAACTTGAAGTTTCGGCGACATTGTGAATAATGAAGCAGATGTTGTGTTGTGTCTTCAGAATATATTCTTGAGCGTGGTGATCAATCTACTAACCATCCACGATCAGTCGGCATCCATATTGACAGTGTAACCTGGGCATGACTCACCAACTATGATAACTTTGATTTTCTCTTTTCACATCTTCTTCATTTTTTCGTATCCGGTTTTATGGTAAAGGTTTATGGCGCCTCATCTGTGCGGCAGCATGCTCAACGCGCTCAACAATAAAACCCCAGTCACTGGAACAATGTACAATTAATAACGTTCCCCGGAGAGTATACTCTCACATTACCATCGCTTCTGATCAGGTATCCAATTTCATCTGGGTGAACTGATGCCATTTTTGAGTAAAGCCACATGCCCAAGGTGGCTCCACTGACATTGTCAAATTCTCAAAGCAGGGATGACCCTTTGAAGGCCTGGAAGTTTCCCAACGCCATCCGATCACCCATCCACCTACTCTCCCGGCTCGATGTTACTTAACTGCAGAAGCTCGTGACCTGCGTGCGTTGTACGAGGTCAGCTCACCATCTTGTGACTTCATTGTAAAGAGTGCAATATGTTCTGCTCAACGTTGGCACTCTAAGCTCAGAGAGTTATGCACCCTTGGCTTATAAACATCTCTAACATGATTCGACGGCAGTCATTGCAGGGGAGGTAACTGCTGTTGTGGACTATTTGCAATTCGGGCGCGGGCTTGGCGCAGTGGTTAGCGCACTCGACTCGCAACCTGATGGTTCCGAGTTCGAATCCCGCCCGGGTCACTGTCGTATGTCCTGGAGAGGGGAGACCCCCTGTAACCACCGTGACGATATCGTCGAAAATAATCGACTGGAAGTCACGTTAAACAATAACAACAAAACAACAACAACAAAAATATTTGCAATTCACAACAAGTCTCCGTGACAACGATCCCTTTATTCACGGATATAATGTTGGAAGAGATGTTATTGTCAAATATGTGCAAGAAGTTGCCAACTGTTCGTGATAATTAACCTACTCTAACTAATACTATTTCATCAACATACATCATGTAGTTTTCGCAGGTACTTTAGTTGTCAGCCGGCAGCTTCATCCGCCGATTCATGTCCAAGATGTTAGTGGAACGTAGGGGCGCTAACTCGTGGGAAGTTCCAAAGCAACGTTGGTTGTCCATGTGCCGTCTGGACGAGATACACCATCGCTGAACCTCCCACGACCACGTGGGTTAGCCGCTAGTCTGCTTACACACTAATCACTGAGATTTTCATAATGTGTAACATGCTGCGCAAACAAAATTATACCGGTCAATGAACTTTGCTGCGAGCGTTTTGACAGTGTTATATTCTTTGTTCCTTCATTTGGGTTAAATGCCATGTAATGGAAAGGTATAGTTAACACTCGATACATTTGTGACAGGACATTAAACTTTTGCCAGGAACGAATGTTTTGTTGGAACTCCTTCCTGGGGGCGCTTTCAAGATAATTATGTCATTAGTGTGGATTACAGCTCCAGAATGTGAAAACGATATCTGAATCAGATCTGATCCTCCTTTGGAGTAGCGTGCTTGCATCGTTTTTACCACGATACAGCCAGAGGAGTTTATCTTCGATTTCACATCGTTAAACTCCTATTGGACCCCATAACTGAGACCGGAGCCGGCAAGAAGCAGTGGCATATCGTGCGGAATCCTCAGAGTGTAAGGAAAGACCTTCTTATCTCTTGGAATAACTTGTCCAAGCATCTGCACTTTGATTCTTACTTATCTCTTTCCTAGATATCTTCCCACTCTCGTTCATATTTATGTTTAAAACATTGGTGTCCTGTTACACAGTAGTGCGCCTATTTTTGTAACAGTGCGGGCAGATTTCTCTGATTTTAATTTTCTTTTACAACATTTGCAATGTTGAAAATAAGCTGAAGATGAGAGTACAAATTGAAATTTCTGCGACAATGGGCATAATGTCACAGATGATTTTCATGATTTCTTACGATAAAACCGATTAACGTCAAAACGAGTTGTTTTTCTTAGATTTAATGGCTTGTAATAATGACTATATCCAGTATATATATTTGTTTAATGAAATAGATCGTCATGTGTCCAGATGACGACTCCCAACCCACGAAACTGAAGTTATTTTTAATATAGATTGGATGAACCATTCTTCAGGAAGCGACATGTTATTGCCATACCTTCAATGCCGTGCCATTAACATTCGTGCAACGTCAGCCATGATTCTTTATAAAATCACTGGATAGGACGACTTTGAAACGTGAGTGTGACTGATTTGGGATTGTGTGTGGTTTTGAGGCAATCTTTCAGCCACATCACCACGGTGCCACCATTTTCTGAGGCTCCATTCTCCGGATTGAAAGATATGTACCTGCGCGGGACTCGAACTATGCGTGTCAAGGCTTGCAGATCACTGGGACGACACGCTAACCACTGCGCCACAAACTGAAAAATATATACGTTTCATTATAATAGATAGTTTCTGTATACAAATGGCAATGCGTATTAATATAGCAACAAACTACGTATTTAGTCCTATGTGTATGTGTTGGAAATCGGTTTTATGATCAAACGATTTAGGAAAGGCAGTTGCTGTGTTATTTAGGGAGCGACCATTTGATTTTTATGCAGGGGAGGGACTGGAAGCTTTTAAAATAAAAAGTTTGTAGAGGATTTTGGAGAAAATAAATAGTTTGCACAGATAAAAAATTACATATATTTCTTTAAATATGTTTTTCAGTTTATAATTATGAAAAGTATAATGGAACATTTTCATTAATCTTAAACACCAGTGGCGGAATCAGGGACGTCCTGACCCGATTCCCCCATTTTAAAAGTTCAGTGAAAACTGGTAACTACTAGGGCTGTGTATTGGTTCAAACTTTTCAATACAATACGTATTGCTTTTTGAGTAAGCAATACGCATTACGTATTGTCAATACAATGAATACGCTATGCTTTAAGTAGGGACTACTGTGCTTGTGCTAGGAATTTGTTTCTGGTTAGCCAGTGTGGCTTAAACACTTCTCTATCATTTAGCCACAAGCAAATTTGCGACGAGACACAGATCTGGGCCCTCACGGCGTCTGTGGTTTCAAAGTAGAGCAAACTTCTCCGCACTTTCGAAAGTACTATGTGGATAATAATTGAATATACGAACGAAGATTCACCCGCCGAATTATGCATAAAACATATTGTTACTAATTTGAACTGAAAACTTCGCTTATTACTATTGTTACAAGTTAGTTTGGATAGAAGAAACGTTAATACGAAAGCAAAATTTGAAAACAGGAAGCTTGAGAAGAGTTATCGCCCTTCCGTACCGGTACACTCGAAACCAATACGGTTATTGTATTGGAATGCAGCGTATTGAATACGTATCAGTTTATCGGTATATTGATCCAGCCCTACTGAATACATAATAAAAGTCTCTGCTTCAAAATGAATCAACGAAACCTGAAGTTTTGAATGCTCCTAGATTTTAACAGCTTGTCTAAATTGTGTTTTCACACAAATATTCCCTGCTTTTGTCAACTTTCCTTCTGTCATGGTGTCAACAATAAGATTATTGAAACTGCAGGATAATACTTGTTGTCATGTTTTCTAAAAGATGGAAGTCTGTACAGGCATTAATTTTCTAAATAAACAAAGTAATTTCCCAAACAATGACAGCTCAAAAGCTAGCAAAACATACTTCTGCTACTGTTTTGCATGCTTATAGAGACTAATTAACGATCAAGATAAGTCAATTTATGTCTTTTGTTTTCTCTATGGCCTCGTTTACCAACAAATTACTTAAAACAACGCCTGCGTTGCTTAGGGAAGACAGAGACATTGTAAAGAAAACAAATTAATTAACTTCAATTTTCAATTTTAGGTCAGCATGTTGACAGTTAGTTTTTTGTGACCTGAAAGTCGATCGTTAGATCTATGTTGCAAATAATAAAGTCAGAAAGCTATCGTTTGGAAGAACAAACTTTATACAAGATATTTTCGCTAATATAAGAATGTCTGTCAAATTGGAAGATTCAGTAACCGAATTTAAACGATATAACCATAGGGGCTGGCCCTACGAAAGTGGGGCGGGGACTTGAATGGTGTGCAGAAACATTCGTCATTCACTCAATTGAAATGGGGTGATCATATTCAGACACCGTATCCAATAATAGATCTAATAAAGTATTGTTTTACAATTTAACATAGAGTGTACACTATCCAAAACGCAACAACAGAGATGTTGTATGTACCAAGTTTGGCTCCAATTCCTCTTCATCAAATCGCCAAGCCGAAAACCCGAGCAAATCGTGCACACATGCCAGTCATTTTCGCTTCTACTGCGGGTTTTGCTCCGCGTTCACAAATATATTACAACTACGAAGCGTTAGAAGAAAACAATACAATGTTGTAGATGTTAGCTCACCTTAAAAAACTGTAAAATAGGTCAGTATTATGACAAAATACCAAACGCATTCGATATCAGCGTTTCACTTATCGAGCACTCTCAGATGATAATCAAATAAAGGATTCCCCGCCTACGGAGTGACGTCAGATCCGTAGGAAATACCTCTAATAGCAAAACTCTAATATTGAGTATTTTTTTAATATAAAGACAACATTTTATTACAAAATCTGCAAAAGTTCAATATTCAGATAGCGAAAATAAAATTAATCTCAACATATGTTTTGATTAGTTGACGGAATGGTCCGAATTTAGACGGATGACGACATGAGATGAAATAAACAAGCAGTGATTGGCTACTCAGCTGATGTGCTTCCAGGAAGGCACATGATTGGTGCGCTGAACAGACGAGAGACGAGCAACGAAAGAGGAAGGAAGAGAAAACAGGGGCTTGCTGCCCAGATTTAAGTTAGTATTTTGGGAGAAGAGACTTCGGAATTTGTAAGAATTGTATTTTCCACTTTCAAGGTGCACAGAATATTGCTTTGGAGTTTGTTAACTGGAAACAAGACTATTTTGGACGTGAAGGATTCCAATTCGGAGATAAACACAAGACGCCATTTTGAAGTAAACAATCTGGGTCGATTTGTTGTGGTTTAGTTTGACAGTTTTGCATCTGTCAGAAGGATTCATACTCACAACATACCTACAGTTTCACACAATAGTGTGCATAGAAGTATATTTCGTTGAAGATTTGTGTGTCGATCAGTTTAAATGGTCCTCTCGACGCTTGAGTTTACTAACATGAAGGACAAAGCCATCAAAAGGTCAAACGGGAAAGCGTCACAACACAAAGAAGAAAAAGGAAGAAGTTCCTTGAAGCTGGGAAAGCAAATGGCCAAGAAGACTTCACAACCACAAGATATTATCAACGGTAATCGTGAGCAGACATTTACAACACAGTCTGTTTATTTCAACAGCTCTATGTTCACTGCAGGGACTGATAGGAGGAGGAGAGACGGTGAAAGAGGCAAGAAAAGGAGTAGGTGTCCGTCCGAGAGTGACTTGCACACAACGAAGCTGGACGAAATCCTTGATGCACAGGCAAATGCCTATGCAGGTGCTAAATTCAGTGACCCACCATCCCCGAAAGTGCTGCCGAAACCTCCTTCTCACTGGATGAACAATGAAAATGCTATCCCCCGTTGTGATGATATGACAAGTCACCTGAAGATGTTGTTGAAAGTACCAGTCCAAGCATAGACGTCTTGAAAGTACCAGTCCAAGCACAGACGTCTTGACAGTACCAGTCCAAGCATAGACATCTTGAAAAAAAGGATGACACTTTTGTGTCATGCTTGGCCACTTGGTCTTACAATCAAAGTCATTCCAAGTTTATTTTTGTAAAAGCTTGACCATGTTGAATCAGTATTGTCATCATATGGCATCTCATGAAACATTTGACTTTATGACATGATCATTGCAAAGTTTTAGAGTCATGCATATGTTGACATATCATATTTCATGTTTACTACAGCAGTCTTTTTGAAATCAGAGGGTTTAAATCCATTTCATATATTTTTATTCATAGGAAACTCTCTGCTCTAGCACCTCTGATTTTCTGTGTGCAGTTCCCTTTGCAATTGTAAATATGTTGTGCTTGAGTTCCAGGATACCACCAGCATCTAAATTATGAGCAGAAATAGTGCAATACCTGAAAAGGTTTGAGTGCTTTTATGTCAAGGTTGCTCATTGGTGCTGTTGTGAGCAAAATTACTGTGATTTGTATTGAATGTGATGCTTTAATTTTTGAGGAGATGGTGCATGACAACTGGTTAGCAGAGTATTTTATTTTTGTCGGGGTTAACTCATTAGTAACCGCCCGAAAATCTCTTTGAATAGTATTTCTTGATGATAAGATCTGAAATGATGATCATGATTTGCAAATTGTTTTTTGAACCTGCATAGTGTTTATGGGTTCCCGTGACAAAATTTTTTGCTTTAGCAGATGAGTGGTTGACACAGAAATGTGGAGTAATCAAATGTGAATTGCCATTTTAGTACTGTACGATATTGACACGTACACCAGTGTTGGAACATCAGTTTATTATTCTAGTAGATATTTCTGCTATGACCAGATGAAAGTTATTTGCTAATGCCCTTTGAGTAATGTTTTTTTGTTCATTCAGTCCCACATCTTGATAATTAAACATTTCTTAAAATTATGGTAGGCATATTTGATAACCTTGGCTTTGGTGTTGAGAACTTTGCCTCAGGAATAAAGGCATTGTTAGTGCAAGTTTTGTTGCTTGTTCAATGTTGTGGGACTTAAAGAACAATCATTTACTGAGTCTATTCTGATTTAAGTATCGAATTTAACTTGATTTTATTTTTTACAAAATGTTTAGTTTCAAAGATCTGTTCCCCTGTTTTCAAGAACTAGACCGGTGGCGTATATGAAAAGGATATTTGACATTTAGTTACTGAAGTGGAAAGTAATGGATGTTCCCTTCTCAAAATATTTCATTTTTACATTGAACTTGCTATCAGTTTACTGTTTGCAGTGTGTTCACAGTCATTATTGTTAATGTAATTATAAGAGGGTTACCAGAAATGCAGGTGGACTTGCACAGTTAATCTGTTTAAACAGTTAATCTTGCATTTGAAGAAGATTTGTTACAGCCTCAGAAGCATGTCTTGTACTGTAATCACCATCTAATGATGGTTGTGCCTCCAGAATTAAGGTAATTTTTGTGAAACATGTCTTCTTTTGAGGATGTTGGGGCTAGGAATGTGTTATGTACATCATGGGAATCTTGATTCCGTCGGATGCAAAGTGTGCCAAGCTACCTTAGTGTAAGTACTTTGTTTATATTGTTACATTGTGTGATGACTGTTTGTGATTTTTGAATGGGCTCAGTTAAAGGGAATTGCACACATCATTTCTTCTAGATAGTTCCTGTTCATTTTTTTTTAAAAAACGCATTTATCCATTGTTCATCAAGTTTTGTGGTGTCCTGTGAAGGACTTGCCTGATCTATGACATGGAGACTTTTATTGTGAAGACTATATATGCAGTTGGAGAAGCTGTATAAGCATGCAAGACAAAATGGCATGAGTGTATGATGTGTGAAAGATAGAGTTTTGGGCTTGACCACGGGATAGTTTTGCTGCGCATGTTTTAGCAGTCATTTGACCTTTATTAAGATAAGGATGATGGGACTTGGTGTTCACTTCTCCTGTTTTCAGGGTTTTAACTAGCATCCCAGATTTGGGTGTTGAATGTGACAGAAGGAGAACAGCAAATGTATTCTGTGGTTTCTCCAAATCTTTGTGATAACTGTGTAGACTGTGATGTGTGGATTTTGAATGGTGTGTGAAAGTTTATAAATGGTTGGGTGCATGTTTGAAATTTTATGTATTGTGTTGTCTCTTTATAACCAATTTTGGTGCTATACACATTATTTAACAAGCATCAAGTTGTTGTTACAATTGTCTTGCAATGAGATGGTAATCTGAGATTGAATTTGGAAATGTTATGGACTTGTTGAAGACTTGATTGTTCTAAAAAAAAATCCTGGATGTGGAATCCATTTGAATTTTGAAGGTTGGTGGTAAAGATCTAGTGTTTACTAGGATTTGAACAAATTTCGAATGCGTTATGAGATATGATCAAAATCAGGCGAGCAGAGTAAATGTTTATATTCTCGACAAAGGGAGCAGATTTTTGTTGGGTCCAAAAACTATTTATTGAATTAAATGGCAGCCCAAATCCAAGGTAGGTGTGTTCATCATGTCTGAACTCACTGATTCTTGCCAAAATGTAATGTCCCACCTTGATATCATGATCATTGCAATGACCACATGTCTGTGACGAACAGTTTTTATAGTGTTTCCAGTTTCTAGAAATTGGGTATTCATCGATTCAGTATATCGATATACTGTTTCAAGCAAGAGTGTGATCTTGTCATTTTCAAGTGAAGTTATTGAGGTCAAAAGAAGATAAAAAGATTGTGATTTCAGTTTTTGAAAATTCGTTTGGAGACCTAAAGCTTGGAACCCATTTGAAAAAGCCATATTTTAGTTAAATTTAAAAAATGAAAAAATTCAGAATTCTTTTGGAATTTTTTATGAATGAACACATGTAATGTGGCATGCTCTTGTTCAATTGATGCAGTTGGTTTTATTTGTAACAGTCTTGAGTGGGAGTGTACACTATAAAAAATATTGTTGCAATAAGAACACTTGAAAGCTTTAAGTGACCACTGCTTTTTTGAAGGTGGCAGATAATGGTGTTCATCACTTGGACCTCTGAGAGTTTTGCTTGTAATATCCAAGAAAGCAAGTAACATTCGATAGAATACATGGTCAAAATCTGCAGAGATGTTCTAGCTAGGTCAGACCAGCTTTGTGAAGGTGTTCAGTTGGAAAGAATGTGAAGCAGAATGTAATTGAGTCTTTCACATTGGTTCGATTCCTCTTCTGAACATCTGTTTGGGAAATTATCATTTGTTGCCACAAAAGATCGTGGTAAGGTTTGTACTTCACTGTAGTGAAACCCCTTGTACATTCTAAGAAGAGTACTAAATGAACTCTTTTTTTTGACTTGGAAAGTTAGATGATTGTTCATTATTTAAATGCAAGTGGTGCCAAAAAGAACGTGTATATTTTGAACACTATTTATTAGCTCAAAGTTCTCAATGGGGTTCAAAAGAATCTCTTGGTTTTATCGACTTCCAAAGGAGATAAAACTATCCTCTTGCTGGAACTTGACATTCGGCACTGAACCCATTACTTGGCAAGCAAGTACCAAATGTTGGGTCAGAGTTGTCTGTGTTCCAGTTTCTGCAAGTGAAAACGTTATCCAGGTATGCTATCCTCATTAACTCGTTAAGGTCGACACAATGTAGTTGAAGTAATACTCATTTGAGAACAGGTATTTTGCCTCATTACCCCAAGTAATGTTTACATGATTTTCAATTTAAATTTGCCTGGATTTCGTTTTCCACTTGTAAGTTTGCCACCAGCTTCAAATGGTGGGACAAAGGTAAAACGGGCCACACTGAAATGTCTGTTTTGACTGTATTTTGATGTTTTGCCTTTGTCTATTGAACAAAAGAATGTTCGAAAATTTGTTTTGGATCAAATGTGTGGTATTTTTTTTCTTTTTTCCCCCCTTCTTTTCTGAAGCAATTCCTTATTGGAATATAGCTGAAATTACTCTCATTTTGAATACATATTAATTTGGTCTCATTGTTTTGTAATAGCCAAAGTTTGAAATTGGAGAAATATCAGGCAGGTTACACATAAGTAAAGGTTACTTATTTATTATATTGTTTTGTCAGATACTGTGGATAAAACTTTATTGGTTTGATCAGTCAGCCTTCCGTTAATCTCACTTTCATGGTTGAAGACAAAAGTGTCGGATTCAAGAGTGTCCGGATTCAAGAGCGGCATATTAACATATGCAAATTGTTCTAAGAAAATCTTAATGGTTCCCCAAATTTCTGTTGGATTCATGGGAGACTGACTATTTGAAAGTCTTGTAACTTGATTTAGATTGACAGTGCAAGTTTAAACATGTTGTTAATACATGAAAATTAATATGTTCACCATGTTCAAATAATGCCACAGGAAAAATTTAAATTTTGTATGGTGTATTGAAGATACCCAAAGTTTTGTTCTGTATTAAACTACCAGAGTTTCATGATACATGTTAGAACTGGGAAGGGTACTGTTCTGTTTAAAAGCAATATGCTGTTTATTTGTTGGGAGTTATTTCTGGATGTTACCAACTTATTTCTTTGAAAACTTGCATCATTTAATTTTATACAGAAAAAAATGCAAGAAGCAGGGGGGTTAGATTTTGACACTGAACTCAAATTCTTTGAAGAAATCCTAAAAGTTTTGACTTTGATAAATCCAGAAGTAGCTCTTTATTTGTCATTCATTGTGTTCTAGGGAATAGTTTAGTTTGGGGAAAGTCGCCTGTGATGTGAATTAAGATAAATTAAGTGCATCATTTGTGCCATTTAGTTTTTGTTAAAAGATTCATATTTTCCCCTTCCCTTAGTTAACTGTGTGGCGGAATATTGCTAATGGACCATATTTGAGTCTATTTGGCAGCAAGCTATGAAGCCAAAATCCTGAATAAAATGTTTGAACGCAACGCAACTTCTGATGTCATTTTTGTTTCATGTTCATTGTGTTTTTTGAGGGCGAGAAAACGGTTAAATCTATATTGATGAGACAACCTTTTTGTGGATTCAAATCTTGTTCCTTTCACCACAATCAGCATATGGAGATGGTTCTGGTATTGGTGTAATATGCTGATACCCACAGATATATCACCAACTAAGAACCAACATGGTCCAAGGTTTGAGAAAAATGTGATGGACCTTTGTGGAAGTGGCCATGACCTAAATAGGAACATTGTGAGAAAATTTGGTGAAACCAAACTAAATTTAAAGTTGGATACATGGTCAAACTCGGTGGTTTCAAAAAACAACTCTAGAACGATACCTATGCATAAAATATGTACATACCACAAATAATACACAAAAGAGACAGCATGTTTGTTGGTTTTACAGACTGTTGAATATTTTCATGTATTTTGGGAGTCCTGGTGACAATATGTCGAAAGCATTTTATACTTTCTGACAGAACTTGAAATTATTCATAAACCTTTGCAAACGTTACACTTGCAAATAAATGCATTTGGAAAGTATTTGGAAATTGATGGAACATTCTTTGGTAAACCTTCAGAGAGAGTTTTGAATGAGGTTGGCTATTTGAAAGTAGAAAATAAATCTGTCCGTCTAATGGGAGTAAGGGAATACAGCATTCTTTAGTTAGGCATACACTTTTACAATGTATGATTTATAGTTTATTTCACACAGCACCAGACCTGTTGTTGCGTTCAGGAGCACCTATCCAACTTGACATGTCAAATAGACCTTGTTGATTTTCAGTTGAAGAAAGGTTGGGTCATGTTCAAATCCCTTCTTTTCATCCACTTGCTTTCTTTAGTCTGAAATTGATAGCCCTATCACTGTGATGTGGCTGAAAAAAAATGATCAAGACCGCTTTAATCCAAAACCCTTGTTCATATCCCTTCTCTAACTGATGGACATGCAAAGAATGATGTGTCGCAGTAGCACAAAGCATTTTCTATTGTTTTGCACCTAAACTAGTGCTCAAAAGAAAGTATACACCTGTTTGATCAAACACCAAATGAAAACTAAACAAAGTATTGATGAAA
>JAUELE010085297.1:0-15047 GCA_031471655.1 Diodora aspera
AGTTTGTCTCAACTCTGTACTTAAATATATGTGACTCTGCGCCGATTATCTTCTTTTTTGAAGATGTTTCTTGTTTATGTTGTATATTGTGACCCCTACCTGCCTTACACAATTATTCTTGGATCCGCACCTGTTAATACAGAAGCTAATTAAATTGAGATGACGTTTGAGTGAGGTTATATATAATATGTTTTAATGTTACAAATCAGCACACTAAATTAAGTTATAATTCATAACTTACGACGACGTAAACAGAACGTGTTTACTGAATCGATGTTATACTGAATGTATAGCCTACTTTATGAACTATGGACTGTTAACTCAATTTCATTTGGTAAGATCAATACAGAGGCGCTTGCAGGTGACTGCAAGTATGGTAAAAACACATAAATGTATAATTGATTCGTAAAAAAGAATCTCCAAATATTAATATCTGACTTTAAAAATATTTATAATACCCCCCCCCCCCCCCGCTGGCGCCATCCCTGCCCCCCTCCCTTTGAAAGGGGGTGACAGATCCATTATTGATTCTTTTGGCCTGTTCAGCGTCGGAAGTTTGAGCGCAAGCGCACTGTAGACGCGGTGACAGGCTTTATGTTGAACTGACGTACGTCACCAGTACAGGGTTGAGCAAGCCTCAGTGATCCTTGATTAAACCCACGGGTTTCTGAATTAGAGAAAACAAACAACTAAAAGCTGGTTAAATAAACCGACATTCCGACAACAAACGAAATGCCGCATTGTAACGAATGACCAGAAAACCACAAGTTAGCTGCATGACTGTACACAGATTGCAGTGGCGGATCCTGGGGGGTGTTTGTAAATCCCCGTCACTGTAGGTAACACATCATGTATGTGTTGCATGCTGTGTTATATTAAATATCATGACTGCATAGTAAAAAGTCCTCGAACCCCGGATGGGACTGACGACATTTTGCATGTTGGACCCCACCCCTCTTTCCAAAATCCTGGATCTGCCCCTGGATTGTGGTGAATTTTCATTCATTATGATTTGTATATTTTTACCAAACTGACGAAAAGACTATATATATGTGTTGGTGATGATCTGATCGATCTTAAAGGAACATGATCAGAAATGCGGGTACGCCAATCTATGTTCAGAGCTTGTCTTTCTGTTCATCTATATATTAATATAGGCCTAATACCGCGTGCTGTATCTTTTCACGATTTTTTACGCAAAGATTTCACACTAATTGAGGCGATAAAGAAAAGGGAATTGCCGTCTTCGTCTAACGCTAAAAATAGATTGCGCATTGCATTTGAAAGAATGTAAGCAAGTATGGAACTGGCTAAAACGGTGATACGCCATAACGACGACATGCGATTGGACAAAACGGTCACAATTAGACGAAACTGGGATAGATATTTGTGACCCGCCACAGCAAATGAGTCTCATGAGTTTCATAGATGTCCACTCATGCCCATTTCAGTTACAACTGTTTGTATAAGACAAAAGGGTCAAATAAATAAGTTCTAAAATTTAATTTTAGATAATGTGATATTTTGGACATTACTTTTAAAGAATATTTTGTTTGTAGTTATTTTTAATACTGGTTGCTAAGGACTTTCTGTGTGCAAAAGTGCCAAAACTTCGGAGCCATTTTCCTCAGCATTTTGAATTTTCCAGGATCTGGGTGTTGTTTACTATTTTCTTGCATATCTCGCTTAATTCTGAACCTATGTCAATAAAGTTGGTATCATTTTAAAGGTCATTGTGTTGTCTTTTTGAATTTGCTAATAACTGAAATTTGCATTTTTGCGCATCATGACTCATTTTGATGTGTTGAGTCACAATTATTTTAAAAAAACCAAAAAAAAAACCCATGAAACTGACCCACCTTAACATGCGTAATACAAAGGCCCACCATCTTATAATAAAATGAACAAATCGCAGTGATCCATTTCACAGAAGCGTCGTTATACATATAGATTACGTCCTCTGATAATACAGGCCCAAATAATATTTTCCATTCGCCTCAAAACTACAGAATATCACTTACACCAAATGTTAGTACATTGACGAAATTATGTCACGGACGGTTTTTGGAAAAAAAATCATGAAGTTAATTTCAGATGGTTGAAAGTTTATTTGACATCAACAGAACTGACAAATTTAGTTCAAACTGACAACAGCAACTCGGCAATCCACCATGTATCTTTTGTCAAGACGGGTGATTTCCAGCTTCACATTTGTGAGGCAATTCACCAAAAGGAGGAACTTGGGTCAAAATATAAAAATTGCGTTACGCACGTCATCAGAAAGATCAATTAATAGGTTTTCAGAACACCAAACGTTTTAATCCTTTGATGATATTTGACAAAGTTACGTTACTTTAAATGAGGTAGATATGACAATTTCCCACGGATGCCATTTTGAGAAAAAAAGGGAAAAGAAAGTGAGCATTTTATGTTAGTTGAAAATCCATGGCAACCATGCATATATTTTGCTCAAAATTCACACAAAGATAGAACCACATGTTTAGATATTGTTTTATAAGAAAGAAGAGGATACCATTGACATGTGACACTCTGTGACACCTTTATTTGACTCTTGTATCGGCCTTATCCGCTGTCATCGAAGAAAAATATATTCTTCACACACTCTCTTTATTTCAAAAAGAACTTGAAACATGAAAATAATGATCCGTAATAACAATATCCAGTGTTTTATGTTCTGTTCTCCGTTCATCCTCATCCAACTCAATGACTCTTTTCACTTGCTCCTTCTGAATCAGTACTTTTTCGATCTGGAATTATACGAAAATAAATAATGTATCTTGCATTGATGCACAGCATTTTAATCAAAACATCTAGTTCATAGATAGGTATAACATTAAAGATTTTTAAATACCGAATATGTGTTTGCGAAATGTTAAATGAATTAATGTGATTACTTATAATTAAATAAATATTTTGTCTAGGCATTAAATTCTTCCTGTTGTCTGTTTGAGGTGTTACCTGAAAACAATTAAATCTGTAATGCTGGGGAAACGTCGGGGGTGAGATGTGATCCAAAGAGTTCATCAGTTTCGTAAAGGTTTTATTACTTTAAAGACTAACTAATCTGTCGCGCTTGAGGACAATCCAGGTGCCTGGGGATGTTAAGTGAAATGACAAATATTCCAGAAAATAGCAATGCAAATCATTAATTTTGTGTCATAGGAGTTGTCTTTATGTACAGAAATTTTGATTAATTGTTATTTTGGTGAAAAAAAATCACACTCTTTATTAAACTAAATTTTAGTTGTAATTTTCAAGAATTTCGAGCTCTCCGACATCATCAAGCTATACTGCTGCAACTACATGTACATATGGGTCCACGAAGACATTATTTCAACTTGAGTAACATTAAGGCGGAATTAAAAGATCGACGATGCTTCTAGAATAAAATATACTTTGGGACCTCGCGTGCGCGTCAGATCACGTGTGCTCGACTAACCAATCAGAGTGATATTTGAGGCACACCCATAGCAACAAACTCCTATTGTTTACAAGAAGGTGTCATTTGCGTCTCATTTTAATACGCTAAAACCATAAGAGTGGTTATATAAATTATTTCATAACTATTAAACTGAAGAAGTTCATTTCATGACGTTTCCAACGTTATACTTGGAGTGGTTGTAAAGTCGCAATAAAAGTGGGTGATGTTACTATTGTAAAAAGATATGAGCAGCAATTTCAGGAAGGCAGGGGGACACAAATCACTTTAAAATCATACATTCTGCGTTCAAAATTCATCATATTGAAATGAATAGTTGTTCATGTTTTTATAACAAAATCGAAAAAATTGATCTAATTAACCGTTGTCGAGTTTCTCCGAGCCGTAGTTCATTATTGGTCCGTGCGAGAAGCGCCTACATTCGGTGAAGCGGATCACATATTGTTTCAAACATCTGAAATTAACTTCATGACTTTTTCCAATCCCTTTCAACTGCCCAGACACATTTTCGTCACTGTACTAACATTTGGTCGAAATGGGATTCTGTAGTTCTAAGACGAGTGGAATATATTATTTAGGCCCGTATTATCAGGTAGAGGACGTAAACAATACGAGGGGGTATCAGAAACTTTTAATTATCACCAAGACGTTATTGAGCAATGAGGATGAAATTTTGGCTGTAACATCCTTGTTGCGTACCTTTTTAATGACTAACAAGTCATCTACTTTCCTTGATTAGATTTTGCTCCAGTTGAGCCTAAACACCAGTACCCCCTGGAATTGAGAAGATTGTGGTGTAGTGTGATTTTAAAAAGTGTTTGCATTTGAAGGGCTACACTGCCCGACAAATTCACGATGTCATGAAATCTGTTTATGGGGATGATAGCCCAACTTATGACACTGTTGTGACATGGAAAGGGTATTTCCAAACTGGTTATAATTCCCTCACAGATGAACCAAGAAGTAGACGCCCATCACTTATGATGATATGGACACTGTGAAGAAAGTAGAGGCGATGGTCCAGGAAGATCGACGCGTAACCATGCATATGATAATGCATGAGACACATCTGAGTTATGGCAGTGCATGGAACATTATTTATGACCAACTGCACATGTCCTAGGTGTCACCAAAGGAGTACGCCTGTTAGCTGACAATGCACCTGCTCACACGTGTCAAGCAGTTGCTGTGGAGGCAATATGTGGCTTCGATATTTTACCGCACCCGTCCTATTATCCTGATCTTGCGCCCAGTGACTTCTTCTTATTCCCAGAGATCAAAAATCTACTTCGTAGACGCCGTTTTGACGAGACAAATGAGATTATTCAAGAGGTGGAGGTTTGGTTTCCCATGAAATCAGTGGACTGCTATTCAGGCGGTCTGCGCAAGGTCAAGAAATGTGGGAGAAATTTGTAACTCTGGAATGTGACTATGTAAATAAGTCTTAAGGACAAGAAAGCAAACTAAAGTGTCTCTCCTGATTGCGTCTACTTTAAGTGATAATTAAAACTTTCTGATACCCCTCGTATGTATAATGAAGCTTCTGTGAAATGGATCACTGCTATTTGTTCATTTTATTATGAAATGGTTGGTCAGTTTCATGTTGACCAAATGTGCGAACTACGCCTGAATTTTAGCAAAGTGACGATATGTAGTCCTGTCTGCTCACTGTTCTCTTCTTCTTATTTCTCTTTCTTAATTGCTTGTCGAGTTTTCTCTGTATTGTAAGTCACATGTGCCTCTTTTTAATTAAATATAACACACTAATAGGGAGTTCAACTTGACCCCTGACTGATATAGGTGACACCGGAGTGATATTGCCGAAATCACGTTAAAATCCAAACTCCCTCGCTCACTCACTGGGGTTGAGTCTATACTGGGGCACTTTAATTGCCTGGAGTAAAATTATAGTGAAGGCAATGCAGACAGGACAAGTTCACTTTCTACATGTAGATATATGAGATGTGGAAAGAAGTAAACAACAATACACCTGTCTGAACAGTAGCTACTCCCTATGATATTTCAGAACTTGAACTTGAACTTTAACCCTACATTTTCCAGTAATGGGATCAAAGAACTTTAGACGTGAATGGCTACATGAATACAGCCTTGCTGTGGACAAATGAAACGATTAACTAAATGTCAAACTGGAAGGTTTTGTTAGGTGTAAAAATAGGTGTCCCTCCTTCTTTCACAATTAAACTAATTTTCCACTTTGGCAACAAATGTTTCTGTTTTCTAAAATCAAAACAATAGAAAAATACAATTAGACTACATGCATAATGCATGTTCCAAGTTTCATGGATAAGATAATACTTTACTGTCTTGTTTTACAATTCAACGAGTTCATTGATGCCTTTGCTTTTAAATTATTGTTTGTTTTTAGGGGGGCGGGGGAGGTCGTTGATCGAGGTGTTAGGGACAATGAGGAAAAGGGCAGTATTTGTCGAACAAAGGCGTAGGTAGAGCTTTGTGTGCAGACTGCGAGAAGTGGAGTATTGGGTCTTCTTTTATACCACCTTCAAAGGTTTCGTCCCGAAATAGATTTTACACTTTACAATTTCTGCTCCGTATGATCCGTGGTACAGAACGTCGATCTACCAAACGTTGCATCGGTAATGGACAATATCTTTCAATGGAAAACATAGGAAATCTAAATTCTTCATCATGTTTGAGAAGACAATCCATAAAAGTTAAACCAACTCAATTGATTGTCATCAAGGTAGTTTTGGCTACTGTACTGACATGCACACACGTGAAACCAGACCTAGACTTAAGCTAGCACTCGAAGTCAGTCAATTGTCGCATTCAGTTTCTAGATAGCATGTTTTATATAAAGGTTTTGAGCACTTCCTGGTTCAGTTTCTGAGATATTTTAGAAGATTAAACTGTTGCGCATCAATCTACATCCCAAGGCACGGATTCTGTCAATTCAATGCTGGATCAACTAGGTTTATGTGATTATACCTGTTCCTTGAGTTAGTTTAGCTTCACGTCAAATTGTTATTCTACCATAACTTTCCGGTTTGCCGGGTCCTGATTGTCAATTTGGAGGTGATCAAATACTCAATAGACGCCGCTGAATAACAATGGGTTTGTTTACAAGTGTACGAATACAGTGAATGTGCGGACCTGAACGATTCTTCTTCGACTGCAAATGCCAGTATTCGGCAATTTTGCAATTAATAATGGTCAACTGTCAGCATGCACATCTGACACTATTCACAGTATTTACGCTTCTTTCGCTATCACAAATTCGTTGTCATGTCTTCAAATTGAAAGCAGTCACGTTGTTATCAAAAATTACTTCAGCAATCCAGATCCCATCACGGTCGTGGTCTCGCTCTTCTGTGGAAATGTTTTGAATACAATGTAATGACGTCATGAAACGTCATGATGACGTCACACTTACCGAAGTGCAGTCGCAGTCATACGCGTCGTCAAAGAATGCCAGTCAAAATGTCAGTTTGTCGGCGCTCGGTTTGAAATGAATTTAGCGGCGTTCAAACCACCGATAACCGCTTCCAGCCTGAAAACACAATGTGATTATCTCCTAATTAACAAAGTGTAAAAATAATTCTTTCTAAGTTTTCTACATTACCAAAATTAGTCAACATATGCATATTTGAGACAAATAAAAGCTATATGCATGTAAAACAATAGGTAATTACCGTTTTATAGACCTTTGCGACACTTCCAACACTTGACAACACCTGACCATGTGCTCTGCATGCTTCTTTCATGCTTGCCAAAAAACAATAGAGTTACTTCCCCTTAAACAGTGCATTCACATACCACACTGATACTTGCTGGAAAACGTATTAAAGGAACACTTTGTAATATAGACAAAATAAACTCATATTTACTTGAAATATGCATTTTTGGAGAAAACTGACGCATACGGCTAGTTCCGGCAAATCTTCAACCAGCAAAATCGAGTATATCAGAGTCTATCAGGTTTGACCCTTAACTTCATTTGAGCAATTTATGTTTATTAGCGTGAATGTGAGACATGTGCGAAGAGGTGGTTAATGTTCATATTTCAGATTAAGACGGCTGGAGAAGTAAAATAACAGGACAATGGATGGGCCAGTTATTCATACTCTTATCTAATTGATGTTGACAGTAATTTGTGAAATGACAAGATCATGTTTAGGTTCAGTGTAGGATGATTTATTTCAACTGGTGATGTTTTCCAGACTTATCGGTTGTGACATTCCATGTATGATGATAACACTATCCACAAACATGTGTGCCCAGTTATCTCGTATAATTTCTACACAGCAAATCTTGGCCGCCCGATATTGTCAAGATTCAAATAAGCACAGATTCATTTTTTAACTTGGCTCATGTAAAGACATGTATTTTTATTTTTTCTTCAAAGGCGTTGCACTGGTTCTGTTTAGCTCACTTTGAATTTTGTTCAAAGTGGGTTCGGTTGTTTCATGTCTTCACCCACTTTTTTACTTTAAATACTTCCAAAATCATTGTTCTCTCTTACACATGTTGGTCCCCAAATGCATTAACTTCAAGAAACGTTCCAACCATGAAATTAAATTGTTTGGTTCCTTGGAAACGATTAGGTTTGCTCCCCCTGGTCTCAATCAAAACAGGCTATATATTATGTTTTGTCATTTGAGGCGTTACGAGTACAAACTGCAGCCTATGCACTACAGTGAATGGTAACCTAACTTCTAGTCATAGTACATACACTAATGTCATTCAGGTTAGCACATTCATTTTAGGGCATTTCAGATTGGATGACTTCAACCGTGGGTCGTCAATTGGAATAACATCAATGTCGATGTTACAGGTATTACAGTGTGAGTGTGTGGGGAGAGGGGAGCCGAATCCCCACTGACCCCTGCTTCCGCCAGAGATGTTAAGTAATATGTGAATGCACAACCAAAACACTGCGAATAATTTGTATTATTCAACCTCAACTTCATGGGCAGGATGGGGTAACATCTGAACCTAAGAACAGACATCAATGAATAGCTCTTGATCTGAGCAGCAGAAGGTAGAGAGTTCTGAAAAAGCAGCTGACTGTGTTGATCCGGTTGGCCAGAACTTTGACTAACATGCATCAAAATGGTCAAAACACCGAAAATGGTCATGCTATGTCACTGGTGTGCAGGTTGCTTCCCAAGTATGCGACCCGCTCTTTGCCCTCGCACACTCAGGTAGTGTGAAATTCGGGTGATTTTTTACAAGATGCTCTCTGCTTCCCCATGTAGGAAGTCCAATATGCAAGGTGATGGGTTTCCTGCAGGGGGGGGGGGGGGGGTGACTGAGTTGCAAAAAAATGACATAGACCCAATTTTCTGTCTACGAAACCCTGTTTGAAACCAGTTTGAATATTGTGCGCTTCGGTCAGTGGGCACAGTCCTAAATGTACAGTGGAATACGGATAAGTAGAATGTCAAGGGACCATGGATGGTTTTTTTACTTATCCGATATTGTACTGATCCGAACCCCACCAACCAGTCAGAATAAGAAACGAAGATAACAAAGACATGAATATAGCGGGCTTGTTCGAGTTTTTGTCCCCATTGGGAAGCACTTCAGTCTTTAAGATCAACTGCAATAAACACGCCTTCTGAAAACACTGTAAGCTGCGTATTGTGCTTAATCGGTTAGTATTTATTGGGATGATAACGTGTAAGTTTTACTTATCCAATGGCATTCATTCATTTAATTGATTGAAGAGACCTTGAAATACATTTTAGTTATCCGGAAGTTTTACTTAAGCGCTTTTACTTATCCGTATCAAAATAATGATGAAAAAAAAAACACGCCGGGACCACAGAAAATGTTTTACTTACCCGGATTTCACTGTATTTGAAATTGGCATCAGCTATTTAGTATGTGTTTCTTTACCGTTTGAACCCACTCTTGTCATATCGATATCTTTAGCGACAAACTTGTGTTATCTTCAAAATGATCTGTATGTATCTAAGATTATGGATTCTATTTCTTTCATATCGCGTGAATAGGAGCTCCATTTATGATTCCTGTCTGTATTGTGAGAAATTGGACTGATAAATATCGCTGGAACGATTCACATATACGTCTGGTTATTACTAACCAAGCTAATTTGGCCAAGCAATACCATTGCTTCTCGAAATGAATCCATCTAAACCGTCCTAACTGTCACTTAGGAAATTAATAAGATCCTAGTAAACACGAGAAACGTCTTCAGGAGTCTCCACATATGTCACTTTGGTAAGTCTTATTTCTTGGGTCTAGTTAACCACAGTGTTCTTGATAGCCGACTCTGTAAAAAAAAATTGTTGAACAGTTTGGAAGCAAATGCAAGTATACACCGCCAGGTTTAGAGTCAGCTGGACATTGGATGACAGATAAACGAACCAAAAGGTTTATAAATTTAATTTCATTAAGCACAAACCTGACATTTCATTTAACCAAACATGAATGAGTACGATCTCTGTAAGTACTTACTTTTATTCATTCTTTTCTTTTTGTAGGATTGAAGACGTATAGAAAGAAATTAAATTGCATGGGAGAGAAGAAATCGATTATCCTTTAAGTGTTGTGATAGTCAACACCCATTCCTAGGTTAATAATGTACTGCAAAACTGTCCCCTCACAAACCAATTTCATATCGAAAGGAAACAGACCCAATATTTATCTATTCTCTCTTTATTGTATTAACTCAGCATGTTTGTTATACCTACAGCTTTGTACATGTACTAAAGAACACCTACAATATTAATTGGTCAGAATGTACCCAACATCAATAAGAAATCCAATTTTACTTGGAACTCCAAAATCAATTAAAGGCATCTATTTATTCTGTCTTCATTATGGCCTGAAAACATTTGCATTTGTCTTGTCTCCGACATCCAAGAACAATATTGGAAGATAATTAAATTGCAATGTTGAACTTTGACTGCTCTTTGTAAATCGTGACAATAATTGGTGGGAATTTTTGTTAGGTTGCCGTGGAGGATAACTTTGAAATGTCTCATTCACATTATGGCGAATACAGATGCTTTGGTAAAAAGTTCTCTATTTTTGGTGTATTTTCTAAATAAAAAGGACTTAATCAGGTGGTTAGATGATTTTGCATTTGAATATGGAAATTGAAATTTTCAGTTTTGATGTTCACCACTGGCGAAAGTCCACACACGTTGATTCTTGTTCTTTCAAAGAATGGTATCCGTTCATTATCTTGTACCAACGATCTTCTTATAATCATCAAAGCTTAATATTAGCATCTATATTCAATAACAAAGACTGATTAAACCGTTCCATGCGTTAACTGATCGGAAAAAGGGGATGCATATTGATCAGTGCGTCATTGAAACTCTGAGTGCTCTCTTGCTCAAATGGATTTCTTGTCAGCAGACGTTTTCGGGAATACTTGCTTATAATTACAGTCGAATAACATTGTCCTGAATAGCCATCCGTTGCTGCACCATCGGAACTCTTCTCCCCCAAGGCTAGCTGAAAACTAACTCCTAATTAAAGTAGATTGATTGAAAAACTGTTATACAGAGAACTATACTGACCCAACTACTAATCTCTGTCATTTTCATCAATAGGATGTACTCTGCATGCACTTCGGTGTGTTCAGGTTAACACCAGGACACGGTTACGCAATTGTTTCATTTTCAGCAAATACCTACAAATTCGTTTTTGAACGTTTGATTTCCAGTACACGTAATGTAGGATTTGTTGGATCATTTAACTTTGATATCATACCTGATCGTGAATATTTGCGAAATATTTAGTAGTAGTAGTGCCATTTGGATGATCTGCACGTACATGTCATCTTCTCATTCCAAAGTCTTTTTTAAAAATATCTTTATGAAGTTTATTGATACACGGCTTTCCCACCCTCCTATCCCTACCACCCCTCACCCAACAGTGGTATGTCAACAGAGTTGATAAGATAGCATATTATATGATAATTTAGTGACGTACGATAAGCTAGCATTTTCATGGAATGAAAGAAATAAAAGTTGGGAAAGCACATGTCACGTCTATTACATCTTCATAAAACATTCTGGTGCTGCCATCTAATATACCAAAGTTCACCTGTAATAAAATATCAAAAAACTGTTTCGTTTATTAATTAGCTCGCATAACAAGCTCACCAGCGCGCTCATGCTCTGCCCAGAGCAATTTTAGATTGGACGATGTTCACAAAGATGAAAGAAGTGAGAAACCTCAAAGTGCAGACTCCATTTAACAGATGTTATTTACAAAGCATGCAGGCGTTCCATGCTGCCATTTTCAATAATGAAGACTGAGACAAGGGGACATTGCATTAGCCTTGTTCTTTGAGTATAGAACATAACAACACTCATGTTATACCAGCAACGTACATCATATATTCCATGACATACACCCGCTAATAACGAGATGGATACATGTGGCGTCAGGAATTCCCCGAACAGGGGTCTGAAATCCCTGACAAATACACACATTTTCAAAAAACACAATAAAATACAAACATTTTCTCCGTAATTCTCCCAGACGAACTGCTATATTATTAGCTGACGGGTGGAGGGGGCGCTAAGGCGCAGTAGCCCCTCCCTCCTCCCTCTGACCTAACCCCTGTTCAGGTACCTAGAAAAGTGAAAAGCAACAGGACGCCCATTTGTGCTACACAGTTGCCACGTAACAGTTTGACTGAATCATATTCTCCTTGAAACTGTAGAAATATTAAGTTGTCTTTGACCGACGTTACTGAAAACAACAATTAAGTCGTACAGGCACTGGCTAAAAATCATCTCCCAAGTTGAAACTTTTAAATGTTTCCGAACATTCTCCTTGTGAACATCTGCGAAAAGAAATGACTAGCATGCTGCTGAATGCAGATTATGAAAACAAAACGGATTCCTGCAGAAAACAGATGTACAACCAGACAATTCACCAATCAATTGCAGGTTATATTGTTAAAACAGTCCGTATTTTAAAAACAATAACCAAGTTAATCAATCAGTCGAGTGATCAATCAATCAATAATACTATCCCACGCGTTCCATCATTTCCATCAACAAAGAGATACACTTAGGATGGAATTTGGAGAACGTGGTTGTTCATAAAGCAGCGGACAAAAATACATAAACAGATCAAAATAAATTGTAACTGAAAATACAGCATATAATAACTGAAAATATAGGTCAAATATATTTTGTCAAATAGTAACTTGTGTAAGCAGGGCAATAGCAAGAAAACGGATCCACGGAATAGATTTAAGACAGCGCGGTTCCTCAGAGAACCTCTTACCAACATGTTGTTATGGATCCTATCATAAGACCATTAACCAGGCAGTGCAGTCTACCAAAATCCTGTTCAACGAACCCATAACGTACAAGGAGAGTAATCATGTCCATTACAAGTCTGGCATTCATGAAGTTGGGAAGTTTAAGGACACGTTACCGGTCAGTCCTCCAGAGAGTATAATGGTCATTCAGTGTGATCACCTACGAAGACTTAGAACACGTTCAGAAATATAACGAGCGTGACCTAACTGTCTCCTGCAAACTATTGACTCATTAATTTTAATCTTTGATGTTATGGTGCACTTTTCCAGAAAAGTACTATCAACGGTCTCTTTGAAATGATACTATGTAGGGTGTCACGGACGTGGATATACGTATTCAAACATTAAGGGGTTTTAGTATAAAACTAATATTGTTTGTAAAGATGGCGATGATCTGCTGGTCCCTCTCTTTGTAAGAGCTATTCAGGCAAATTAAAACGACAACATGGACATTTGATTTACGGCTTATTGCTAGCATCCCTGTTTCTCAAACTGACTTTGTTTACTATCACAGTACATTATAACATCTATTACTATACTGACGTGCACAAGAAACCATACCAATGATTTCAATTATTTTCCCATACGCCTTTATGTCATAGCTAATCAAAAGGATGCTTGGATTTCAATTAATGTAATGTGACTGACGTGTTGTTGATAAAACTTCCTGATCTGGAAGGGATATCAGATTTTCTTGTATGTATCACGTTAGTGTGAATTTATTCAGTAGTCTCTCAACATCTTGGTATCGATTATTGTGCACGGCAGCATACATGTAGAAGCTTTTGCTATCAAAGTCTGTGAATGTATAACTATTTTTGTTATCCCTACTAACTTACTGAATGGAAGAATCTAAATGAGAAAAACACATTTATTATTATTAGTAGAAGAAGTAGTAGTGTATGGCTGTTGGGTACTTTCCTACCAGGTACCCAAGGTGACACCACTGACATAGGCAGTGTCTCAGTGCGAGGCAAGGACGAACCCTTGAAGGCCTGGAAGCCTTCAACACCAGCCGATCACCAATCAAACTACACTCCGGTCTCAAAATTGCTTACATTCGCAAGCTCGTGATCTCCGTGCGCTGCCCGAGACCAACTCACCTCAGCTCAACCAAAGAATGCTTCTCCCCTCATTAAATCGCTGACACACTAAGAAGGGCTATTTTGGCCTATGCGTAACCATTTGTTCCACAGACCACCACAAGTCATGTTCACTCGCTACAAATAAGTCCACCTCCTTGAGACTGCCTTTATTGAATAATCCAACCATACTTGCCGAATACATGTAAGATATACAGGGACGTGCCATAAGTCTTTCACGTTTTCATGACGTCATGTTTGTTTACATTTGCACATTGTGCGACTTTAATTCTTTGCACTAAGAAAACCCAATACATTTACATACCTGACACTTTCAGTACTTAATAGCATGTCCTTTAGCAGCAAGTACAGCTCTCATTCGACGTGGTATTGTTTTGTATAGTGCCTCTATGTACCCCAGAGTGAACGATTCCAAAATGCACAACACTGCTTGGATAAGGTCTTCTCGGTTTTTAATTGTGTGCTGCACATGCTGAAAACGGATTTTAATCATTCGTCATACATTTTCAATAATGTTAATATCTAGTGACTGTGAGGGCCAGGGTAAACAGTGGATGCCATTTCCCGTTTTCCACTCCTGAGCCCGTCGTGAGACATGGGACGGACAATTGTCGTCTTGAACAATCCATGGCCTATTGGTTGGCAACCACTGCCCATAGATGTTCGTAAGAAGTTCGATATACTTCAAAGAGTTCAAATTTCCATCGATTGGTGTTAAACTCCCAACTGCCGTAGCACAAGCACATCCCCAGAACGAAACCGACACACGACTGCTGCCATGGCGTGATGCTCGAATTCCAAGACACTCTGGTCGCCACTGTTCATCGGCATTTCTACAAACGTACACTTCGTGGTTTGTACCCAGTACTACCTGTGTTTTGTTCGAAAATCTGATAGATTTCCAATTTTCTTCAAAAGTCCACTTTTTCCGCTCACGGCACCATTGAACACGACGTTTACGATTTTGGGAAGATATTATCAACGTTTACAAACATCGCCCTGAGATGATGTATTCTTCGGTCTTCCAGATTTCTGCCCGTTTTTGACACTTTCACGCTGTTCAAATCTTTTTAAAAAGGTATTAAAGGGACATAATCAAAGTTGTAGGGACGCCAATCGATGTTCAGAGCTTGTCTTTCTGTTGATAGAGTAATATAATACCGTGCTGTATTTGTTTCCGGTCCTT